>VMDO01017911.1:0-43565 GCA_007922755.1 Pedetes capensis
TGTCAAATGAAGTCATAAAGCCTAGAAATTATGCAAGGTTTCATATTGACCAATTAAGAAGGTCTAATTTTGATTAGAGTTTCTCTAGCATCATTAATGAAACTGTATTGTTTTGTCCCCAAAGCTCCAATGTGTATCTATGAGTTATTTTCTTATTTGATTTATGCATAGATAAATCATACAGATTACCTTGCATTCTTCATACCTGTGTATTTTATGAAGTAAATATCTCTCTTTGAAATACATTTTTATATTTTATGTAGTAAATAACTACATACCTATTAGATTTTTCCATTTCAGGCATTAAATTATCAAAACCCTTATCTAAATGAAACACAGGAAAGAGAATGAACAGCATTATATAAAAATGAAACATAACAAATAAACATTTTGGAAATAAATCATACTAAATCCAACTAAATAAATTAAAAGCAAACATCTTTTTGCCCTGACTGCAAATCTGAACACTCCAAACACAACTAATGTGTTTTTATATCAGTTCATTAGAAGCTAAATTTTAAACTAAACTGCTTTGTTCTTGTGTGTGCAATTTTAGACGGCAAGTATGTTTACTAAAAATAAATGCACTGATTTTATTTCTACATTAAATTATTCTGTGGTAGATACCATTTCAGATGTAGTTTTATCATGTGATGCTTTGAAAAAGTATTCTAACTAAATTCATAGATTGATACTATATCTCAGGATAGATGTTAACAAAAAGTATTTTAGTATAATTTATTATCATCACAATCTAAAATAATAATAGTAGTAAACTTTATAAACACACAAAAAATTCTCTAACCTTTCCCTTCTTGGTATATACAGAAAAATAAGCTTGCTAATTATTATCCTGTCCTCCACAGATTATCAGGCTACTAGGAAAGATATAGCATAATAGAAAGAGCACTGTATGATACTTCTGGTAATCTGGGTTCTGATGCCGACCCTATGTCTATAGTAGATGTGGATGTTGGCTAAGTAGCAGTTTCATTTTACAAATAAGAATGTTATTCGAGGAGCTATTGTATTTACAAATTATGCATATCTTGAAGGATAAAATGGCTCATGCCTAGATACTATTCAAATATTAATGAACTTCTGTGCCAGAAGTACAAATGAGAAAAGATGGAACAGATTGGGTTAAGATTGTGAAAAATATATCAGGTAGGATGTAAAACTGCACAGAATTACATTAAGAAGCACTTTTCAGAAATGGCTTTTATTTATCATATAAAATGGAGTTACAGAAAATCCAGAAAGCTTATTTGCATGATCCTGAAGAGATATACCAAAACACCATCTTGTCCTTTGCATATGTCAGGTCCCAAGAGCCATTGCTTATCTGTTTTTACCTGTAAAGCTAGTAAGATTTATATATGTCAGAAATAGAATGACGAATCCAGTTTCCTTTCCCATGATACTATCTATAAAGTGAATCAGTTAGTCTAAAAGACTCATTATATTTTATTTTCTAATATTCATATGCAGTTTTGTGACTGACAATGAAAGATGTACTGACAACACTCCTTGTGTGATATGTCACCAATTTATGGAACTTTCATGTTTGGATACTGGTTTTCCTTTCCAGTTCATCTGTTGCCATGCAACCCATCACTCTGTGTTATTGTTAGGGGACACTGAGTCAGGTCTGACATATAGTGACCCTATGTGCAACAGAATGAGACACTCCTGGACACTGTGCCAGGCACTATGTCAGCGCTTCTATGCTATTCATGGGATTTTCAATGACTGTTGTTTTGGGGTTGCTTCAGAAGTAGATTGCCATGTCCTTCTCACATTTTTTGTGGTGCTGGGGAATCGATCCCCAGAACTCAGACAGCACAGAACAGCATGCTACTAACTGAGCTAAACCCCAGCCTGTACTATAATTTAGCAATATTCAACTATGCACATTTCCTACCCATAGCTTACTGAAATTCATTTGCTTTTTGTGCAAATGTGTTTCTCTCTGCCTGGAAAGCTCTTCTTTTTTATTACCCAGATAAATGCTACTGTATTTCTGGTCTCAGCTTGGATGTCTCTCCCTTAAGGAAGTTCTTCTTGACCCTCTGTATATTGTGCTATAGCAACTTGTGTGTGCCTTCCTGTACACATATATATTCCAGTGAAATTTCCTGTTACCTTCTTATTTTCCCCTCAAAAACTTTGAGTCTTCTCATCTACATTGCTCCTTGCTGAAAGTGAAGAGGATTTGAAACATTTACTGATGAAGGTTAAAGAACACAGCCTCCAGTATGGCTTATGCCTCAATATCAAGGAAACAAAAATCCTTAAAACTGGGTCAGTATGCAACTTTATAATACAGGAAGAAAAGATTGGAGTTGTATAAGACTTTGCTTTACTTGTTTCTACAAACAACATCCACAGAAGCCACAGTCAAGAAGTCAAAAGATTCATTGCATTGGGAAAAGCACTTGCAATAAACCTCTTTAAAATGTTGAAAAATAAAGATGTCACATTGAAGACAAAGGTGTTCTAACTCATGCCATCTATTTTCAATGGATGAGCTTATGAAATCCTGTCCTTAAATAAGGGAGACAGAAGAAGGTGATTTTGAATTATGGTGCTAGAGATGAATATTTAATAACCAAAAGAACCGAGAAATGCAACTAGATTGCTCCTTGGAAGCAAGGATAGCTAGACTTCATCTGGCGTGTTTTGGACATGTTGTCAGGAGAAACCGATCCCTGGAGAAGAACATCATGTTTGGGAGAGTGGTGAGTCGGAAAAAGGAAGACCCTCAACTAGATGGATTGACAGTCTCTGCAACAATGGGCTTAAACATAAAAAAGATGGTTTGCCTGGCACAGAGTTAGTGAATGTTTTGTTCTGTTATACATAGGGTCACTATGAGTTGTATCTGACTTTATGGCACTTAACAACCACAACCACAACATCTACATTGCATATTATGCAGTTCAGTTTTTTTGTACAGAGTTGTTGTTGTTAGGTGTGTCAAGTCATGTCCGACTTGTAGGGACCTTACAGAGTTTTCAATGGATGACTGCTTTGGGAGTGGGCTGCCACATTCTTCCCCCATTTTTGTAGTGCTGGGGATCAAACCCAGGTCTTCAGAAGTGCAGAGCAGCACTCTACTAACTGAGCTAAGCTCCAGCCCTTCTATTGAGTAAGAACTGATTAACTATTATAAAATGAACTTGTGAATATTCATCAAGTGTTGTTATGTGCAACTAATACAAAATTGACCTTGATTGATCGATAACAGTGCTTTGAGAGGGTGGATCTAGGCTCCAGGAGGCCAGATCTTTTTCATGTGTTCACATTCTAATAGGTAAAGCAGACTTACTAGAGTGCAGGCAAACTTTAGTAGCACCATGAATGAAATGAACAGTGCTGTCATAGATAATAATTAAGCCGAGAAGATAGAGTAGTTTCTATGGAGGAGGCATTTAATCAGAAAAATGTAAATGAAAAGTAAAGCTCATGAGAAAAATTACCGGGATAGGATAGGGTGAATGTAGCCTCCAACATGACAGAAAACTAAATCATGCAAATACCGTACACTCCAGATTCAACTAACTATTGAGCAATACTTTACACTGCTTTTTCAAAAAATAAAAATATATAAGGCAAAAGTATATTAACTGTTATTTCCAAAATGGAGATTATAAGACTATAATGCTGCAGAGTCAAAATATATTCCAAAAAATAACATTTCATTTTTAGAATGGTAATTTGACTCTTAACAATCATAGACGTAAAAATTTCCAAGGTTAAAATAATTAGTTTTCATAGGGAATTTTCATAAGCATGTAAGAGTCCTGTGTTTCTGATAGAAATTTGCTTAGATAAGAACATACTGTAAATTTTTCTGTTAAATAAGAGCATACTTTTTGAATTCAAGAATTTTGGGTCTGGTGTGTTGGTGCACAATTGTAATTCCAGCTACTTGGGAGGCTAAGGAAGGAGAATCACAAGTTTGAGGTCAGAGCCAGCCTGCACAACTTAGTGAGACCCTATCTCAAACAAACAAACAAACAAACAAACAGGGCTGGGATTTAGCTCAATTGATAGAGCGCTGCTCTGCAGTCTCTGAGGTCCTGGGTTTGATTCCCAGCACCACAAAGATGGGAGAAGGATTTGGCAATCCACTCACGAGGCAATCCCGAAACAATTAGCCCTTGAAAACCCTGTAAGGGTGGCTATGAATTGGACAGGACTTGACAGCACCTAACAACAACATCTCAAAAATAAAACCTAAAAATAAGGGCTAGAAGTGCAGAGTAACTTAACATGCTTGAGATCTGAGTTTACTACCCCTAGTACCAAGAATTTTTTTTTTTAAAGAATTTTGGAGGAGTTTTTGTTTTAACTGTCATGAAAATACAATTTATATACTCTTTGTTCACAAGAAATGCAATAATACTAAAAACATACAGAACAATGAAAATGGAAAGCCTCAAGGTTTTTATTTTTGATTTTCACCGCAATAGTTGTTAATAGGCAGGCTGGGATTTAGCTCAGTTGGTAGAGCGCTGCTCTGCAGTCTCTGAGGTCTCAAGTTCGATTCCCAGCACTGCATAATATGGGAGAAGGATGTGGCAACTGACTCCCAAGGCAATCCCGAAACAATCTGCCATTGAAAACCCTATGAGGGTCGCTATGAGTCAGACACGACTCGACAGCACCTAACAACAACAATAAGTTGTTAACATATTAAGACGATAATAAGTTTTAAAAAGGTAAATTCAAGCCAGTTTGAAAATAATATCCAATATGTTGAAAAGTGATAATGAATTTGGGTTTTCACAATAAAAATACAGATATTATTTGATGGCATGAATTTAGTTGAAGTTATTGCTGAGAAATGGTTTAGCTGTGGACCAAGGAAACAGTGAGTGAAGAATGGTGTTTACAGCAAAGGATTTCAGGAGAATTTCTGACCAGAAAAAAAAGGCTTAGATATCTTCAACAGAATGTTTGGAGACTAGCTATTAATCAGGCAGTTGCTATCAATCTGCTGGGCATATTTCAACTTGGGAAGTAAATGATATATTAGTACAGAAAATTGCTTTATTAAAGTTCTCTTTAGTATGTATCTTGAAAAAGACCAACATACCTTTCAAAATAAGTGGCACATAAAATGCATTATGAAATTTGACATCCGTTCTCAAAGTTAGAATAAATGCTTAAGTTCCTGACATTTTCTGTTACTTATTCTTTATACATTTCTGTGCTAGACTTGATACTATTTTCTTGGCGTTTTATATTCTGACCCAGTACTGACATTCAGATCATAGTAAACCTTGCTGAAACTGCCTGCTAAGGCCAAAGTTATTAACATTACAGAGACTGACAGTCTGATAGCCTAATAATTATTATTATTTAACTTTTATTTGCTACCTAAAGTGTAAGAGCACTGAGTAGTTTTATAATTCATGTTTCCATTGGAAACCAACCTGAGTGCAATAACAAAGTTGTTAGCTTTGTGAACTCCATTAAAATGTAGCCCTTCGTTTTATATTTTTGCACAATTGGTGTCCTCATTAATAGGACAAGATTCTGTGTTTCATTATCTACATTAAATTTTCATAAATATCCATTTTGTTTACAAAATAAGATAATGTAAGTGCTTTCTAGAGTGCTATCTGGATTATCTTCAGGGTTTCTTTTATAATTTCTCAGGGGAAAGAATGTTGACACAAAACCCCACTTTACTTACCTTTTGAAATAAGTACATTTTATAAATAAGACTTTTCTTGTATATTTTATTGTAATTTCATATACATTTATTTTCCAACAGTATGTATGTCCATAATGTGTGTCTAGGTGCATGTATACACTTGGGAGGAAATATATATGTGTGTGTGTGTGTGTGTGTGTGTGTGTGTGTGTGTGTGTGTGTGTGTATTCCCAGATATGTGTGAATTCTCAACTTCTGACATTAGAGTAAGGATTGTATTTTATTTGAAAGGTAAATTAGTGAAAATAGAACTAAAAAAAGGAAAAAAAATCTGTAATGTTTTAAGAAAAAAGAATCCACACATAAAAAGTACACAAACATTATTCATATATAATTTTCAATATTTAGGGTGTTAGTGATTCCGCAAACATTTTTGTTCCAAGGTAAACGTAATGATGTTACAAAGTTGTATACTACATATTCAAGCTAGATATAATCAACAAATACATTTAAGGGAATTCGCTACATGCAATAATAATGAATTATTTCTTCTTAGAGCATATTATGGCTGATTATTTCTGTGTGAGCTGCCAGGTCCTTTTCCCAACCCTATAGCAACAGTATTCCCAGGATATCTCCTACCCAAGGACTAACAGGGCCTGACCCTGATTAGCTTCTCAGATCAGATGGGATCAGATGCTCAAACCCTATGAATAGCACAGAAGCACTGGTGTAGTTCCAGACATGGCACAGTGTTGGGTCATGTTTTGTTCTGTTGTACATAGGGTCACTATGAGTCAGACCTGGCTCCTTGGCACTTAACAACAACATGGCACGTTAAAGTACCATAAAATCAGTATCAATGAGAACTAAAAATCATTACTTTTAAATAATAATTGAATAATAAACTTTAATATCTTATTGCTTTGGGAAATTAGATGTATTTAAATGTCTAAAGAAATATCAGCAGTCTATTTAACTATTTTTATTATAATTCTATGGATAAGAAATTAATAGAAAAACTACATATGTTTAATGTAAACACTTTGATGAGTTTGGACATATGTATCCACCTGTGAAATCATCACTACAGTTAAGATTATACACATATCCATTGTCTCTGTAAATTTTGTTATGCCCCTTGGTTTTCTTTGTTTGCTTGATCATTATGCTTTGTTTTGTAATAAAAACACTTAACAGGAGACCTTCCATCTTGTAGTTTTAAAAGCACAAAACAGTGTTGTACTTTTCTAGAAATTGTTCATCTTATATAACTGAAACTTTATACTCATTGAACAATCTTCCATTTTTCCCTACCTCTCGCTTCTGGAGACCAGTATTCCACCCTCTATTTCTCTGTGTTTGACTATGTTAGAAAGCTTATCTAGATGGAAACATGCAATGCTTGTCCTTTGGTGAATGGCTTATCTCACTTACCATAGTGCCTTTTAGGCCCAGCTATTGTAGTTGCATCTGAAAGAAACTCTAAATTTAGAAACTTCTAAAAACAGATTAATATGCTGTATTATGTGTATACCACATTTTCTTCATCCATTCATCCATCAGTGAACTTTGGGATTGTTTCCATACCTGAGCTACTGAAAATAATGCTACAGTGATTCAAGTGCAGATCTCTTTCCAGTGTCTTCACTGTGGTGTCCAATCCTGTCTTCCATTCCTTGGAAGCTAAGCAGGGTTGTGCTTGGTTAGTCCTTGGATGGGAGACCACCTAGGAATATCAGTGCTGTAGTCTGGGAGAAGAACCTGGCAGCCCACTCCCAAAAGCAATCAGCCATCAAAAACCCCATGAATAGCAGAGAAGTACTGACAACAATGATGGGCATGGCACAGGGAGTGGGAGTGTTTGTGCCTGTTGTACATAGGGTCATTATGAGTCAGACCCAACTGGATGGCACCAAACAATAATAATATATTCAGAAGTAAACAACAGTAACAATGTGGTAGTTTTGCTTTTAGATTTTTGTTTGTTTTTGTTTTGTTTTGTTTGTGGAATTTCCATATTTCTTGCCATAGAAATATAACATTTTACATTTTACTAGTGCCTGTAGTTGTACCACTGTGGCATCTGATCCCATCAGATCTTAGGAATCTAAGCAGGGTCAGGCCTGGTTAGTATTTGGATAGGAGACCACCTGGGAATACCAGGTGCTGTAGGCTTGGGAGAAGGACCTGGCAACCCATTCCCAAAAAACAATCAGCCATTGAAAACCCTATGAATAGCAGAGCAGCACTAACAAAACTGTTTTGCTTGTAGTGCATAGGGCCGCTATGAGTTGGATACTGACTTGATGGTACCTAACACCAACAATATTCCTAGTAATAGTGTGCAAGGTTGCAATTTCTCCATAGCCTCACAAAGGCTTGTTTTCTTTATGTTTTTTTGATAATAGCTATCTTAACCAAATTGATCTGATATCCCATTGTAGTTTCAATTTCTATTTCCCTGATAATTAGTGATATTGATCATCTCTTTATGTATCTACTTGCTTTTTGTCTTATTTGGAGAAATGTCCATTGCATTCCTTTGCTATTTTTTAAAATGAATTATTAGGTTTCTGTTTGTTTGCTACTGAGTTGTGGGAGCTCCTCGTAGAGGATATTAAGTGCTTGTAAATGGTGTGGTTTGAGGATGATTCCTCACATGCTGTGGGCTGCCTTTTCGTCTTGTATCTTTTGTTGTGCATGCAGAAGCATTGTAGATTGATGTGGCACTACTTGTCTAATTTTGGTTTCTTGCCATCACTTTGGGTTTCCTATTTAAGAAATCATTGCAAAGACCAACATCAAGAGGCATTTGTATTACATTTTCTCCTTGTACTTTTATAGTTTCAAGTCTTTTGTTTAAATCTTTGATCAGCCAAGCATGGTGGTGCATGCCTAATCCCAGCAGCTCTGGAGGTGGAGACCAGAGGCAGCCTGTGTAACTTGGTGAAACCTTGTCTCAAGATAAAAAAATTAAAAAAAAATGGTAGGGATGCAGCCCAGTGGTAGAGCACTTGCAAGGTATATGTGAGGCCCTGTGTTCGGTTCCCCAGTACTGCAAAATAAATAAATAAATAAATAAATAAATACTCTTTGATCAAGTTTGAGTTGATTTTGTATATGGTCTAACAAGAGTCTAATTTCCTTCTTTTGCATGTGTATATCTTCTTTTCCACCTGTTAAAGAAATTACTCTCTCCATGATGTGTATTATTGACATTATTATTAAAGATCAATTAGTGGTGTATGTGTGGGTTTGCTTCTGTTCTCTCCATACTGTTCCATTGTTTTATGTTTGTGTTTATGTCATTATCAGGCTCTTTTAATTCCTGTAGCTTTGTCCTGTATTTTGAAATCAGGAAATACAGTCCTTTCAACTCTGCTCTTCTTTCTCAAGACAGTTTTTGTCATTTTTTTTGTGGACCAATAAAAATTTGTGTTGTGTTGTTAGGTGCTGTCGAGTAGGTGTCCAACTCATAGTGACCCTCATAGGGTTTCCAATGGCTGACTATTTTGGGATTGCCTTGGGAGTGGATTACCAGGCCCTTCTCCCATTTTTGCGGTGCTGGGAATTGAACTCAGGACCTCAGATACTGTAGCACAGTGCTCTACCAACTGAGCTAAATCCCAGCCCCGAATAAAAATTTAAGGATTGTTTTTTCTATTTTGGTGAAAAATGCCATTGGAATGTTGAGAAGGATAGCATTGAATCTGTAACTCACTTTGGATATTATGTACACTTTAACAATATTAAGTCTTCCAATCCATGTACATAATAGGATGTCCTTCCATTTCTTTCTGTCTTCTTTAATTTCTTTTATTGACTTTTCTTCTTTCTATTATTTCTTTTAATTTTTATTTTTCAGTTTAGAAGTCTTTACTTTGTTGTTGAGTTTATTCTTGTGTTATATTTAATCTTTTTGATACTATTTTAAATGAGGTTATTTCATTTTTTAAATAATTGACTGATAGTGTATAGAAACATATTTATTTTTTGTATATTGGTTGTATATTGTGCAATTTTATCAAATTTTTTTATAAGTTGTAACAGAGTTGTACATGTGTGTGTGTGTGCGTGTGTGTACTAATTAGGAATTTCTGCCTATGGTATATCACCTTTAATACTAACTTTACACCTGAAGAAACTGGAAAAAACAGATCCAGGTAACCAAAAATTAATAAAATAAAGGAAATAATAGATTAGAACAAATAAATGAAATGAAGTGTAGGTAAAAACAATTTTAAAAAGTAAGATTTGGTTACTGTGAAATATAAAATTGACAAATGTGTTTAGAGTAACTTAGGAAAAAAAAGATTCACATAAAATCAGTATTGAAGAGTAGATACTAAAATTAATGGCAAAAGTAGAAAACATTATAAGGAACTATTATGAATAATTATGTGCCCACAAGCTATATAATATAGAATTGATGGATACATTTCTCTGTTTTGATATTTTTATTGGTGTATAATTGTACAAAATAATGGGTTTGTTATATTTTCATACATGTATACAATACACTTAATCATACTCTCCATTCCCCTCTCTTGTCTGCCTGCTCCTTTCATATCTTATTTTTTAAAATCTAGTTTCTGCATATGAGAGAAAACAATTTGTCTTTCTGAGTCTGGGTTATTTTTCTTAAAACAGGGATGTCCAATTCCATCCATTTCCTTCCAAATGACATAATTTTGTTCTTCTTTATGGCTGAATACATTTTTTTATCCATTCATCTAATTCATCCATTGTTAGGCCCCTAGGTTGATTTCAAATCTGCTATTGTGTACCCAATAAACATGGGTATGAAGGTATATATGTGATATGCTGATTTGGATTCCTTCAGATATATTCTTAAAAGTGGTTTAGCTGGATCATATATTAGTTCTATTTTATGTTTTATATTTCAGCACGTTTTTTTTTTCTTTCTCCTTTATTCATTTTAGGGGTTTTCTGGTTTACTGAATTGAAAATGTTTCTTTCTTGTCATTTGGTCATCTCTTACTCTTATGAAATGTATTATTTCTTCCTGTGATTGTGACTATCTTCTTTACCTATGTGTAAGATTCCTTTAAGTACCTTTTGCAATACTAAGTGGTCATGAATTGCTTTAGTTTCTGCTTATCTTGGAAGATCTTTATTTACCCATCAATTTTAAAGAATAACTTTGATGGATATAATAATCTTTGTTGGCAGGTATTTACTCCCAGAGTTCAAAATATATCATTCAATATTTTCTGAGCTTTTAGAATTCTTTGTTGTGAGGTCTGATGTATGTCTGATGAACTGGCTTTGGTAAGTAAGTTAGCATTTTTCTCTTACAATTTCAATATTCTTTCTTTGTTCAGAAGTCTTGGTGTTTTCTCTATAATGTGATGTGGAGATTCTTTTCTGGTCATATCCTTTTGACATTATAAATGCCTATTGTACTCAGATGTCTATCTCTTTTCCAAGATGGGAAATTTTCTGCTATAATTTCATTGAATAGATTTTCTATGCTTTTATGTTGTTTCTCACATTTTCTTTTGGGGGAGGGTAATGAAACACCAGAAATTTATTATCTCAATTTTTGAGGAGTCTAAAACTAAGGTATAGGGAAATTCTCTGTAGATTTAGTCACTGCCTGCAGCCATAGCACTGTGGTGCCGATCTCGTCAGATCTTGGAAGCTAAGCAGCGTCAGGCCTGGTTAATACTTGCATGGGAGACCACCTGGGAACACCAGATACTGTAGGCTTGGGAGAAGGACCCAGAAACCCATTCCCAAAAATCAATCCACCATTGAAAGCCCTATGAATAGTGGAGAAGCAATAACAATACTGTTTTGCCTGTTGTAAGTAGGGTCCCTATGAGTTGGATACTGACTCCATGGCATCTAACAACAACAGCAATGCTCTGTAGACTCTGAGAATCTATCCCAAGTAGTATTTAAATTACTTAGAGTTTTAATAAGCCATATACATACTGGCATATATTTTATAGTAAAGCTGTATATCTATCTAAACCTATATTCATATATAGAGAATTATTTATTTTCTAGCTGTATATATATATGTGCATATATGTATATATTCATACATATATACATATATGTATGTACATATATACACATACACACATGTGTATATATATATAGAAAAAATATATAGAGAGAAAAATATATAATTTTTCATGTTATATCTTGGAAAACATAAGGATTCTATCAATTCTTTCTCTCCCTTTATTGATGAATGTTAGTGGAGTACAGAGTAAAACAGCATTTACTTTTCCCATTATGCAAATATTGCATCACTTTTAATTACACTTCTATCAACTTACAAGGTTTATGGAAACTTTTGATTAATATATAGTAAAACTCATATGCATATTTGTGTTATGTACCCTTATTTTTCCTATGTACTCTTGAAGTTACATTGTTTACATTGGAATTGTCCTCTCTGCCTTTATCCCTCCACCTTGTTTCTCCTCTCCATCCCACCTTCCATAGTCTTCACTTCCCTTTGCTATTTCCCGTCCTCCTTCTTTCTACTCTTTATATTAATCCTTCTTTGGTAAGTTTAACTGTGCATTTTTATGTATCAACTTATGTATAGGATTTTTCTTCCTTTAAGTAAGATTCACCTCCCATATATGAGTGTGAACGTAGGGTATTTCTCTTTTTGAGCTTGTGTTTGTTTACTTAAGATGATGTTCTTTAGTCCCATCCATTTTGCTGCAAGTGATGTTATTTCATTTTTTATTGCTGATTAGTATTCCATTGTGTATACATACCATAATTTTTTTTATCCATTCTTCTTGGTTGGTTCCATATCCTTGCTAATGTGAAGAGTGCTACATTGAATATGGAGATGCACGTGTCTCTCTAGTATGATGACTTATCTCCCTTTGGCTATATTCTCAATAGTAGTATGGCTGGGTTCTATGGCAGTTCTATTCTTAATTTTCTGAGGTATCTCTATGTTGATTTCCAAAGTGGTTGAACCAATTTACAGTCCCACCAACAGTGTAAGAGGGTTCCTTTTTCTCCACATCCTCACCAGCATTTGTTATTATTTGTTTGTTTGATCTTGGCCATTCTTACTGAAGTTAGGTGGAACCTTAGAGTTGTTTTGATTTTCATTTCAATAATGGCTAGTGATATTGAACATTTTTTCATGTGCTTCTTAGCCTTACAAATTTCTTCATTTGTGAACTATCTGTTCAATTCCTTTGCCCACTTATGTAATGAGTTATTTGTTGTCTTGGGATTTGCTTTCTTCAGTTCTTTGTAAGTTCTAGAAATTAGTCCTCTGTCAGATGTGTAGAATGTGAAGATTTTCTCCCATTCAATGGGCTCTTCCTTAACTCTGTTGATTGTTTCCTGTGGTGTACAGAAGCTTTTTAATTTCATGTAATACTATTCATCTATTCTTGTTGCAATTTCCTGAGCAATTTGAGTCTTATTAAGGAAATACTTTCCTATGCCTATGTGTTGGAGTGTTTTTCCTAACTTATAGTAGTTTTAAGGTTTCTGGTTTTATGTTGAGGTCTTTTATCAATTTCCAGTTGGCTCTCCTACTAATAAAGGGGTACAGGTCCATTTTCACTTATCTACTGATGGAAATCCAAGTTTCCCAGCACCATTTGTTGAAGAAGCTATGTTTTCTCTAATTTGCATCCTTAGCCCCTTTGTCAAAGATCAGGTGACTATAGTTGCATAGGTGTATCTCTGTGTCTTCAATTCTGTTCCACTCATCTTTAGGCCTATTTTTGTTCCATTACCAAACTGTTTTTGTTCCTGTAGCCCTGTAATATAGTTTAAAGTCAGGAATTATGATCCTGCCTGCTCTGGTTTTGCAGCTTATGATTCTTTGGCTATCTGTGGTCTTTTTTGGTTCCACATGAATTTTTGGATCATTTTTTCTATTTCTACAAAGTTTATCATTGGAATTTTAATGGAGATTGCATTAAATATGCACATTGCTTTTCTATTATGGCCATTTTTCACAATATTGATTTTCCTAATCCATGAGCAGGGGAGGTCCTTCCACTTTCTAGAATCTTATGTGATTTCTTTCTTTAGTGTTTTGAACTTTTCCTTGTAGAGATCTTCAGGGTCTTTGGTTAGATCGATTATTAAGTATTTAAGTTTTTCGTGGGCTCTCATAACAGGTATTGTTACCTTAATATCCTCTTTCTGCTTACAATTGGTATAAAGAAAGGCTACTAATTTTTGAGTGTTAATTTTGTACCCTGGTCCCTTTCATTACCATCTTTACCCAATGAATACTGAGTTTTGGTTTTTCAGTTGTATTTCAGAGCTCTTGAAAATCATAATTATGATTTTTTAATAATTTATTTTTATTGGTGTCAGATTGTAACATTCTTTTACCTTATCTTGTATTCCTGATATTTTTGTTCTGCTTGATATAGTCTATTGGTGATTCTTTCCAGCGTTTCTGTTTTGTTTTTGTTTGTTTTGATTTATTGAACATTCCAAACATTTTATTTTTCAGAACTTCAATTTATTTGCTGAATTTCTCATCCATGTTTCTGAATTTTCCTTTGAGGGCTTTATTTGACTTTATTACTTAATTCATCTATCTGTTTGAATCTTCTTCAAGGTCATTGATCATTTTTAAAATTAGGCTTTTGATACTAGATGATGTCTCTTCTTTTGATAAGGAAAAATCATGAAGATCTGCTCATTTGGGGCCCACTGATTCCATATTTGTGACAGAATTCCACTAATTTTGAAGGAAACTATCTTAAATAATATGAAATTATTGGAAAAGGGATACTTTTTGCATGTTAGTGTATCTTACACTTACCAATGCATTTTTTGTAAAATTCTATGGTATAATAGATATGTGCTTATGTATTTATATAATATGGTTATTATTGCATAAGAGCAGTAAAAAGTTGAAATGTCCATACTGTATTTGTATATATTAATTTTGTGTTTTAGAAATCTTTTAAGGGTTGAATTTTAAAACCAGAGTTTGAGAGTATTGACAGAGATTTATGGTCATGAGTTTGAAAAAGAAAGTATGATACAGGAAATTACTCATCACATTGTCTAAAAAAGTAGATTTTTTTTTATTGTTGATTTTATAAGAACAATGAGCTCCTGGACAAAAAGTGAGCACTTTTTATGAAAACCTTATGTTATTGATTGGCAAGATAAACTCTGTTGAAAAAGGCCTGAAGGTGAAATCTGAGTAGAAAGTGCAAAAATGCTTAAAGAGTTTCATAAAATGCAATGGAGTATGTACTGCAATATTAATATAGAAGAAAGAAAAAAGATGGAGATATAAGATAGTTCTTATAAGGTATTATGGGGCTTCATTAAAAATAATTTTAGCATATACACAAAACTGAAATATAAAAGTCAAGAGTATTTATAATATTCAAATATTATATAATTTATATATATAAATATAAAAACCTATTTAAAATTATACAGGGTAAGTTTCATAGATGTGGCTTGGCGTTAAATACATGCCCACTTAAAATTTATCATTATTAAAATCAGTTAGATGAATACAAAAGTTATTCCCATGAAGAGGCTGTGATTAATTTTATTTTAATTTAAAAATATAAAAATAAATGTAGATTGAATAATGCTATTTATCAAGGATTAATACATGTCTACAAAAATCTTTGTGTTAATAATATAAGAATTCTTATTAGTTCTACGGGGCTGGGATTTAGCTCAGTTGGTAGAGCCCTGCACTGCAGTCTCTGAGGACCCGAGTTCAATACCCAGCACCGCAAAAATGGGAGAAGGACCTGGCAATCCACTCCCACAGCAATCCGAAACAGTCAGCCATTGAAAACCCTGTGAGGGTCGCTATGAGTTGGATACCAACTCGACGGCACCTAACAACAACAATAACATTAGTTCTACTGGTCATATAAGTAAAACTAGTTTTCTAAAATTATTAAAATATTGTGTCAAAAAAGAAATAGCTTTAATAAAAATTTTCAACTAAATGGATATGCTATTATAAAATCACATCAAAATGGTTGTTTGAATTTGCTTCCAGACTTCTTTTAGAAGTTAAATGGTACTCCGGGGAAGAAGGTAATGCTTCTTCCTGTATGGTTAGGAGATAACAGGGATTACTAGGCAATGTGCAGGTTTTGGAGGTTATCACAATGCTTGCAAAGGGCAAATGGCAAGCAGTATCAAGAAGCTGAGAAAGCAAACTGATTTCTAGAACCCAGAAAAGTTTCTCACAGAAAGCATGAATCACCCAGTCAAAATACCAGTAATGACTATGCTAACAACAGGGAAAATGAACAATCATAATTGCTAACTCTGTGTTCAATTTGGATCATAGAAAGTTTTGATTAAGGGAAAGGCATCCTACATTTTCAAAGTCAATAATAACCACAAAATATGATGTAATGCCCTAGATATAAGAAAAATCCACATTTCAAAAAAGCCTCAGAGATTAAAAGATAGGGAACTATTTTGAGAATATCTAAAGCCATAAAGGTTACAATGGATGGAAGGTTAAAGAAGTTTGCCAAGGGCAAACACTAACCATTCATCACTGCTTTTTGAAAAGAAAACTATATTTATTCCTTCTTCATTGTTTTTTCTATTCCAGCATTGTCCACTCCAGGAGAAAGGTATGCTCTTCCTTATCTTTCTAATTCTAATTCAAGTGCCACTTTTCCTGTTAAAAACCACCTTTTTTTTTCAAGAAAATTATCTTTTCTGTTCTAAATTACCTAATAATTTAATCTAACATAGACAACTTTGGCTATATCTATTCTAATGAATAGGTATTGACTAATGAAATAGGTATGTTCTTTGACTAAGGTGGTCCAGGTTCTTTGCTAGGCACTGAACATACATGTCAAGCTCAGTCTCTGTTGTCATGGGACTTATGCTTTGGGAAAGGAGAGATTAATTGTGTAACTAAAAATCAATATTGTTGTTGTTGTTGTTAGGTGCCATCGAGTTGGTATCCGACTAATAGCGACCCTCATAGGATTTTCAATGGCTGACTGTTTCGAGATTGCTGTGGGAGTGGATTGCCAGGCCCTTCTCCCAAAAAATCTATATTAGTGAAGGTTATAACAGAGGTCCTTCAAAACCCAAAGTAATTCCACTTAATCTAAGCAAGGAAGAAACGACAATCTATGTAATTAACTGGTGTTGAACTGAGAACTGATAGATGGAGTGATGTTAGCCAAGAACAAGGGAGAGTCAGCCAGGCTGACTGATGAGCAGACTGAGAAGGCCCGAGGACAGGGTACATTGTGCTGCAGAAACTAGAGGACGTTCCAGCTTTATGGTTGGAGACAGGTATGAGATGAGGAGTGGAAGGTGTTGGGACTTAAGCAGATGTGAGAACAGGATCGGAGGGCCCTTCTTCACCAGCTGAGGAAATTACATTTAATCTAAAGCCAATGAGGAAGATTTGAAGGATTTTATAAAGAAAAGTATCATATTCGAATCCGTGACAAATCAAGATCATCCCTGTCTTACTGTGAATGATGGATCTATTTTAGTAGCCTCCTTCTGAGGTTCTCTATAGCATACATTTTCCCCTATATTGCATAATTACCAAGGAGAGGGAGAACATCTTGTCTATCTTTCTATCCCCAGCTTCATACATTTTAAAATCTATCAGTGCAATGTATTTTTAAAGATTTTTTTGATTGTGATAAAATATACATAACAGATAATTTAACATCAAAAATATTTTTAAAAGGTACAACTTTGTGGCAGCTAATGCGGAATTTTGTTCTTGGGGAAAAAAATCAACTTGTGTTTTTTCAGATCTGACCATAGGCAGTCCAAAGGCTTACCTATCAAGCTTCAAGGAGGAAGGCTGTCTTTCCCATACCAGACTTGGTTCACAGGCAGTTCACTGCTGTCTCAGAAGGAATACGCAGTCAAGGATTCAGGCACCCTTCCTAGCCATGTACCTAAGTATATTTCCATTCTGGACTTACATTCTTTATTCAGAGGCCTTTTCATGGAGATCTTGGCATAGACTGTCATTGAAATGAGAAATTCAAAGACATTGTTCTCCATTATGACATAGTACTGGGCACTTTTCTACTTTGACCTTATCCACCTGCCTCCCTCCTGGCCTCTGTTCCATAAAACTTCAGGAGCCTTATATGTGAGCCTCCCTTGGCAGTGAAGTGACCTGCACATCTGTGTTGATCCATCCAAACCTAGTAAAGCACCATTACATGGGGAAACTAGAATAGTAGTCAAATGGTTGCCTTCCCGGGGTTAGACCCTTGCTTAAACTATCTCAGTATATGATTGGCAGGCCTGGCCATTACTTTTATTTTGCCTTGTCTTAATCAGCAGCTCGAACACCTGCTGTCTCCAGCTGAGCTCTCAACATTGCATTTCTCAATAGTGAGCAGCCACCACACTATCAAACTCAAGAAAATTTCATTACTCAAAGAAACACAATAATGGTACCAGTATTCCTCAATAGGTGGACGAGTGGGATGGCATGTTCAAAAAATTGTTCTAGTATTACATAATACAAATTTATTTGCACTTAAATGGTTTGGGTAAAAATAATGTTTCTATCAAGGAAACTAAAATACTGCACTAAGCTATGAGAGGATATAGATTAAAACCTTAGACTATAGCTGTGTTTAGATATATAAAGAAACATCTGACATTTGAGTGTGCTTCGTCTATTCAAATCCAAAAGTTAGAATGAGAAGTAATGATTAGACATGTGAAAGAAATGTAAATCAGCAGAAATTGAGATTTAAAAAGAAACTGCTAGCATTTTGATCTTTTAAATAATGCAAAATGAACCTTTTCAATCAGAATTATATAAGGCTTTCTAAACTTGATGGTAAATTGAATTAGATAATACCTATTTTCATTTTCATTATTATTGAGTTGTTTTCCTTATCCGTATAGAAGACTCCAGAGGTAAACTTTAAAGACAGTATTACTAAGGCCAAAACTATTTTAGAATATTGCAAATTATTTTTATTTTGATGCTTTTTATCTAGATATGATTATCTCTGACCCAACCCATCTGTGTTCTGTCAGAAATCATCAAAACAGGTATGTGAGTTAGAAGGAATTTAATATATAAGTTGGTTAGGAAGATGATATCATAATTCTGGAATAACAAATAGGAGATGATGAAATAATTCAGACTGCAGGAAACAGCTACCATTGTGATAGCTGAGAAAATAGTAATGGAAGAGTTGATGTTACTGGAAAAAAAGGGACTCAGGCTTGGTTGATTTATATTATAGCCTCAAGAATGCATGTGGGAATCAATTGTTGCAATGTTTTTGAAAGAGCACATTATGTATCATTGGATGGGGCCAAGTGGCTATGCTTAGTGGCTATGCTTCTCAGAGTTCTGAATTAAATGTGTTAAATCTGCTTTAATAATTTGTTTTCCTTGTTGACTGAAATCTGTGCTAAATAGTTGCCAGCATTCAGTGAGGCTGAAATACCAGAAATTCTCTAACATAATACAGAGGGAAAAAATCCAAAAGCTTAGATAAAGAGGAATGTTGGAATACATGCATCATATGCCATCTGCTCCCTTACTTTATAGCATAAGATGGCTGATAGGACACCCTCTGTCCTAAGGCACTGATAAGACATGGCAGAATAGGAAGGGCAGCATCACTGAAATGCACCACAGTAGCCCTGCTCTTTGGTGGGAAGGATGGTAGAAATGCCTCTATAGAGATGGACTCTTCAAACCATGAGGATGGTGGATCCCAGAATGACCCAGGTCCAAGGAAACATTTAAATGACAAAACCAAAAGGATAAGGGCTTATATTCTATACTAGCCAACAGAAACAAAGAGATAAAAGAATGCTTTGACTCTGATGGATCTTAGATAGATGCCAATTAATGACAGAAAATTAAGAATGAAGTAGATTGGCAACATAGTTGATCTACTTAGCAGAAACTTTGGATGTAGTGGATAGAAATCATTAAAAATGGCATATGGTCCCTGCATCAAATTAGGGGCTATGGAAGTCAGTTCTAAAATGTAGTTTTAATTCAAGTTCATCTCATAATATGTTCAGGGTGTCTGCATAAATACCTTATGGGCATATATTTATTTTTAATAATGTAGTTATATTCAGAAACTGGTAGAATATCCATATTTAGTTCTCTGACAAGCAAGAGAGTTATTACTTTAAGAATAACCACATGAAGAGCTGGCATGGTAGGACATGCTTGAAATACCAGGGACTTGGGAGGTGGAGGAAGGAAGAGTATGAGTTCAAGGCCAGAGGTAACTTGTATAAATTAGCGAGAACTTAAGACAAAAAATTCAAAAGAGGCTGGGGATAGCATACTTGCAAAGTATGCATGGGTTCCTGAGTTCAACCCTCAGTACCACAATAAATAAATAAATAAATAAATAAATAAATAAATAAATAAATAATAAAGCCCACATGGAAGCCACTGAAAATGATTTTCCATATAGATATTGTCAACCAAAAGCAATTCCACCTCCCTGTGCGAGTTACAGAGGTTAGTGTCACCATCAAAGATACAGGACTAATGATTCCTATCATAACTTTATGTAAGTTGCTCCTTTAACCATGCCGTAGGTGAATGTATCTTGAGTAATGATTGAAGAATACAACTTAATCAGGGGAGACATAAATTGCAACTGTTTTTTCTAGTTTAAGAAATAAGTCAGTATGCTCCCTGACACATGACATTCAGTTATTGACTTAGCAGCTGATGTTTTTAAATGAGGAGTTTCTCGATTGAAATGTTAGAAGTTTCTGTGTTGGATTTCCAAACTCTAGTACCTCTGAAGGTGATCTTTTTTGGAAATAGGGTCATTAAATAGATAATTAGTTAAAATGAGTTCATTCAGGATTAAGGTGGGCTACTACCCCAAACTGATTGGAACCTTTATAAAAAGAAGAAAGGTAGACACAGATATGTACAGAGGGAGGAAACAGTGCAAAAAATTGTAGTTATGCTGCCACAAATCAAAGTATTATTAGAAGCTGGGAGAGAGGCCTACAACAGATTCTCTCTTAGTGCTTTCAGAGAGAGCATACAGCCCTGCCAACACCTGGGTTTTAAACTTCTAACTTCTAGAAATATGAGGTAATACATTTCTTTTTGTCATGTTTTACTATGAATACCCTAAGAAGGTAATATAAGGGGCCATTAATGTGTTTGTATGTTTATGTAAAAGGTCATATAATAAATATTTTAAGCTTTTATGCCATTATAGCTCTATAATACAACTATTCAGATTGGTGTTTATAGCATACAGTTATCCACACCAGAGATTTTATATGTATTGGAGCAAGTATGGCAAGGATCCAACAAAAGTTAGAAACAAACAAACAAAAAAGATAGCAGGCTAGATTTGATCCAGTTGCTTTAGCTTGCAGATCTTTATTCTAGACCAGTTTGCAAGTGCTAGCAGCAGATTTGTTCTCACCTTGTAGAAATCAGTGTGTATTTTCAGTGTCTGGCCACAAGATTATACCAATCCTGTTCTCTACCACATTCCTGTCTTCTTAGATTCTAATCATTTTGGCATCCCACAGTGCATCATGCTGACCTACCACCTTTCTGATATCATGCTAATTGCTCTAATGAGCAGAGGTAGCAACTACCTTTAGATCTCTCACTGTGCTGGAGAATGAGGGATAAAAACTACTCTTTTTACCAAATGCTTAACACTTATGGTCCATTTAAGAACATTTAGACCACACTAAAGAGAAGTACTGACACTAGAGCCAGGCATGACACAATTGTCAAGGAGTGTTTTGTTCTGTTGTGCATAGAGTCACTATGAGTTGGACCCGACTTGAGGGCACCTAACAACAACACTTATTTAAATGGAAAATAATTTCAGTTATACTTGTAAATAACTTGAAGGATAAAACAGGAAATGCTGTAAACACAGATTACTATTAATTGCAGGAAGCTGTTGTCTCCTCTAGGCTGAGGGAGTAAAAAAGGCTTAGTACCACACTGTAGGAATTGACTTGTCACAGTCCATTTTAGCTGCCATAACAAAATATGATAAACAGCGTAGCTTCTAAAAAACAGAAATATATTTCTTACAGTTCTAAATGCTGGGGAGTCCAAGGTTAGGTGTCAACAGATTCTGTGACTGGTGAGTGTTCATTCCTGGTTCTCAGAAATTGTCATCTTGCTGTGTTTTTGCACGGCAGAAGTACCAAAGCAGCTTTTTGTAGCCTTTCAGAAGGGGACTAATCCCATTCTTGAGGGTTCTATCCTTATGACTGAATACCTCCTATTGTTCTCATTTTAAGGATTGTTTTTTAAAATAGGGATTTTGTGGGGACACCAACATTGAGAACATAACTTGAGCATAGGAACCATTCTCAGTGCTCTGTGATCAGAACCTGAGGAGAACACCATGTAAACCACGCTCATAACTCCAAAAGGACCACAGTACTGCTGGTGCTCAGACCCAAGATCTGAGACTCAGAATAAGAGGGTGATGTGATTAGCTGGTGTAAGCGCCTCTGAGGAACCAAGCATGGCTCTGCTTTTGCAGTGATAAAAGAAGCTGGAAGCTGTGCTCTGCAGCCAATACAATGCTGACTTAGAGACAGGAAACTTTTTCTTCCTTAATCCTCAAATGTCTCCAGTTGTCAGATTCATAGAAGGACAAAGGCAACACAGTGACTTTCAGCCCCAGAAACACAGACCAGACTCCACAAAAGAGACCATAAGATAAAACTGGGAAAGAAAAAGCACAGTAAATACAATGAATATCTCTTTCAAATATTTAATTCAATTCCATATTCTTATATAAATGAGTCCATGTGGAAATAGAGAAAATATACTGTAAGATTATCTTCTGAATATGCATAATTCCCAAGGGACAGAGTAGAATTGTGAAGGACAAATACTAGATTTGTTTATTTTTGTAGCTGGACAATACATAAGAAAATAGAACAATGTTCACTCTGGCTTTTAGCTTTGTGGACAAGCAGGAAAACATATTGCCAAATGCAAAGGCAAGGGAATAGTTTTTGTACTTATCAGCTTGGAACAGGCATTGGAAAGAGATTTTCCATTAAATATGGCATTATACTTGAAAAAACACAAAAATGCATTTTGTAGAGTAACACTTAACTCCCTGTGTTATCTGATATCAAAGTATAACTAAAATGATCTGACATATTCAATAAGGAAATAAGAATTTATCATGTCAACGAACCTGTCCATAATTTTTCAAGTTCTGCAAAATTATTTACTGTGAGATATTGTTAACATAATTAGAAAATTAATATCTAAAAATTTTATTGTAAATTAACACTACTCCCACCAATAAAAATTCAGAAAGGATAGCACGCAATTTGAGTCTATTTTAGAGCAGTAAGTACAATAAATTAAGAAGCCTTACTATCATCAGAAATATAAGTAGGCACAACATATATGAGTATAATTAATATAAGCCAGAATCACTCTACTAGTAGAGCACTAAAAAGAAGTAAACTTTGTGAATGTAGCATTTTGGCAAGAATGCTATTTGTCTCTTTCTCTCTTTTTTGTTGCAGAATATTGTTTATAGACATAAGGTAGAATATGATTCATGCATCTTTATTTGAAATTTTGAGCATGGGTTCTTGAACATAGGATGCATGAAAATAATTTTATGGACAAGTATCAAATTTATATTAACAAATAAAAACTATATGTTGTTGTTGTTATTAGGTGCTGACCTTATGTACAACGGAACAAAATATTACCCAATACCATCTGACAGTGCTTCTCTGCTATTCATAGGGCTTTCAATGGCTGATTATTTCAGGGGTGGGCTGCTGGGTCCTTCTCCCAAGCCTACAGCACCCAGTATTCCCAGGTCTTCCATACAAGGAATAACCAGGCCTGACCCTGCTTAGCTTCGGAGACCAGATGGGATTAGACTTCAGGGTGATATGGCAATGGATGATAACTATGTTCATTTTATTATATAGCTAACTGTGCATAATAGCATATCTTTAGTTAGATATAGTCATTTAAATTTCTTACTGATATATATCATGAGATTTTCTGTGCCAATTTGGATTAAAAATTAGTCTTCTTTCTATTCTTGACACCTGTTTTTGTGCAGCGTGCAATGTCCTTGGATTCTTCCCAGTGTCCCCAAATTCTCATTTCACCATATGCTTCATTATTGTGATGGCATTTTCTGTTCCTTTGGCCCTTATTACTGTTCTAAAAAAAGTGCTTTGCCTTTCCTATAGGCCCTTACTTAATGTTCCACTTTATTGCATTGTTTTATCAATGAACATTTCTTGAAAGGCCTATTTTCCTGCAGGATAGTCTACAAAATGCTGGTAGTTAATGTTGCCTATGATGCCTATGCCCTGCCTCTCCCCAGTAAAACCCTGCTGTCTGCTTGCTGCTCTATCTATCTGTGCTATCTCTGGAGTTGGAGGTGGGAATTTCTTGGGAATCTTTCTGTTTGAAAGTCACATTCTGACTAAAGTAAGAACTAAACTCCAGTATCCTAGGGGACAAAATAGAGTTACAGCATCAGAGACAAGGAAAGAGGTACATGATAAACAAAATTACCATAGGGGAAATTTTGAAAAGTATCTTATATACAGATGTGAAAAATCTTAGCTATAAGAACAATTCTATAATTGGTAAGAACAAAATTATCCAAACAAAATTTCCATAAAAATGAAGTTCCACATAAATGGGTCCTTTGACTATAAAGCATTTGATTTAGAATGGTAAATTTTGACTTATTTGCCAAAGTGAGTCAATAGGTAGAAATAAGTTTTGTTGCTGATAGGAACTGTCTTACAAACACATTTAGTTTATCAAAAATAGTATTCAAGTGTGAACAGTACTTAAATATTAAAATAAGATATAGCTTGCAAATTACAATTTAGATTTCTACTCCTTTATTTAGAATATGCTTGACTTCAATTAATAGAGTAATTGAATAATAGCAACTGACACAAAGAAAAGCTCATTGTTGTTATGCAAAGATCAACAGTTAAGAAATTGGTGATGGTTCAGCTACTCAGGAATATCACTTCTAATGGACTCAAGATGGATACTGCAGCTCCAAAAAACACATCTTCATTTTGTAAGGAGGGATACATAGAAGATGCTATAAAAGATGCCATCTTTTATAAGGCAAGTGAAAGCATTGCTACTACAAAGCCTACTACAAATGATTCACTTTCATTGGTCACAATTCATTCACAATAATTCTAGCTGAAAGAAAGGCAAGAAAATAACTGGGAAGGTTAGACATTTGCTGTCACTTCAAAATCATTTTTATTAGTAAAGAAAAAGAGAAGAAGAGATGTAGGGTAGGTAACAAAATATCAAACACACTTATATACTACTGAAAGGTAAAAAGAACTACACTGGCCTCAATTGACCGCAGCTGGAAACATGTTCTCTCCACCAGGGATTTACTTGATTTTATTGCTTGTGAGTCTCTGTTAGGAATTTGTGCTTATGCCACTTATGTTACAAAAGTAACCAAGGACTTGGGTATTTATCCTGGAGCACATAAAATGATTATGTTAAATTAACATATTTAGACACTCTTTAGGTGAATTGTTTCTTTCGCTGTTTCTTTAGAATTTGCTCTATTCTTCTGTTTCTTCAATTTTTTATTATGTTCTTTTACTTCTACCATTTTTGCCTACATTTTTATTCCCTAATTTTTAATTCTTTCTTCTGTTCAGATATATTACTGACACATTTGTTTTTTTCTAATCCTCTACCTTGTATTTCTTTCTGCTTAGATTTTTTTATCCTCTTTCTGTTTCTCTCACACTATATCTTGTACTCCCAACATACACTTTAAAAAAATTACTATAACTTTTCAATGCTCTCTATTTCTGCTTACATGACATTTTCTATTTTGTTTTGTTTTTATACTTGTTTGTTCTGTTGCTCTTAAAGATGATTTTTTTCCTGCACCACTTCAAGAACGTAAAGCTTCAGTTTCTAATAATTTTCTTTAATTCTTGCTTTTACTTCTATCAAATTTTATAAATGGTGTAAGTTTTGCAAGTATTTTAAGCACATTATTTTACTAATTAAAATAACCAAATTGCCTGTAATTGTGTAAACAATCAGTATACATAAACAGAACTGAACAACTTTGATGAAGAGTATGATCAGTTTAGTACTTCATTATACATATATAGAGTAGTTTACATCAAGTGCAGATATTTTTATTCCATAGAAAAAGTCTTGAGAAGTCAAGCTGAGAATGATAATGGCAAGATAAACAAATGCACAGAGAAGACATTTATGGATGGTAGAATGAATAATGCTGTATCTACACAGTACAGGTGTTTGGTACTTGGGAAAGTGGTCAGAAAACAAATTGAACATTTGTTCTTCTTGACAAAGGGATTAGGAAATGAGGTTGATTATACCTTTATAAATGAAGCTTTGAGTAAACTGCTGCCTTGATTGATTTCTTTGGTATTTGCTAACACTGCAACGGCACATTCTGTTGGGAATTCCTTTGTTTATGTTTGTTTCCTGAAGATGTGAATTAACTTTTAATTAATGGAATTAATAAAGACATTGTAAATCAGCTGTGATAGTTTTATTAACAACTACCCTGGATCTAACCGAATGCAAAATATTTCAGAGATAATGATGGTGTTTGCTAAAAGCTTTCTCAGCATTAAAATGGCAGATCTTAAAACAACATTTTAATAGAATTGGATGGTAAAAGAATCTTAGAGTAGAATCTAATTCTAAGTTTACCACAATTACATCTTAATGTTTACTTGAAAGTACAGACATAGATTTATTCATTCATAGTTATCCAAACTGAATTTCATCACCTAGTAAGCATTTTGGTAGTACCTTATACATACGAGGTACTATAGAAATACAACACTTTGTAAAGGTTAATACACTCAAAGTTTTGACAATGTCATGCTAAAAGCAGTAATGAGGGTTTTGAAGAGAGCACACAAGATGCTCTGAGAATCACATGAGTAGTGTGAGTTGCTTATGGATATGTTGGACACAGAAAGCCACTGTGGAAAGGTGTTACTTAGAATGAGACCTGAAGGGTGACAAAGGGCAAGCTGTGTGACAATTGAGAAAGAGAGCATTCAAAGCAAAGAACTCCAGGCAGGTCAAATCATTTCAATAGAAATAATGTGGCCCTTTCAATAGATGAAAATAATTGCAGTATGTTGTTATTGTTAGGTGCCATAGAGTTGGGTCTGACTCATAGAGACCCTACGTACACCAGACAAAACACTATCTGATACCATGCAATCCCCAGCACTATTGTTAGTCCTTCTCTTCTATTTATAGGGATTCCAATGGCTGATAGTTTTTTTGGGAATGGGTTGCTGAGTCCTTCTCCCAAGCCTACAGCATCTGGTCCTCTTAGGTCATTTCCCTTCCAAGTACTAACCAGGCCCTACCCTGCATAGCTTCTGAGATCCGATACCAGGGTGGTCAGGCTGCAAGACAATTGCTGTGTAGTTGAAATATATCATGACAGTGGAACTGTGACTGGTTACATGGGGGCCAGATCAATCTGAGTGTGGATTTTGTTCCAAATACTTAGAAAGAGGATTAGTAATGTCACTTTCAATTCTACAATTTTGTTGAAATATATATTTATTTTGAAAGTTTAGTGATCACAAAACCATTCATTATGAAAAATTTCAAATACCTGGTACAGAGAAAAATATTATAACCCTTCAGATATCTGTCTTTTCATACATCCTTGATGAAAATAAAAAGAGTATGATCTCATCAGTATAGTATTTCATTTTGGATGTATAGAGCAGTTTGCCTCAAATGCAGATATTTTTATTCTATAGAAAAAGTCTCGAGAAATCAGGCTGAGAATGGTAATGGTAAGATAAAAATAGATACAGAGAAGATATAGATATATGGTAGAATGATTAATGCTGTATTTACACAGTATAGGTATTTGGTACTTAGAGAAGTGGTCAGAAAACAAATTGAGCATATTACATTACCAATGTTGCAGTAAGACAGTTTGTTACTATCATCTGATTTGTTAATCACCACACTCAATGTGCCGTTGCATATCACATTTTATACTTCATTACTGTGAAAAAGTATATGTGTCCTCTGTTGAATACATCTTGTGAAAATGTAATAAGTTTCATATTCTTTTTTTGTAAATGTGACCATGTGATAAGGGCATCTTTTTCTATTGCAATAAAAATAGTAAATAAGACCCATCATGAAAATAAAAATCTTTAAATGTAGCATTCAAATATAAAAGCTTAAAATAATTGTGGGAAAACACCCTTTCCAGGACCTATTTTATTCTTTTTATTGTGCAAGTCTACTCACTTTTGTTTCATTACTGCACTGTTGAATCTAGGGCCTCACACCTTGCAGGTAAGTGCTCTGCCATAGAGATGCACTCTAAGCCTCTTTTTTATCTTGTACTATGAAACAAGGTTACTGAGGCTGCGTCTGGCCTCAAACTCACGATCCTCTTGCCTCAACCTCCAGGTCACTGGAATTACAGGTTTGTGGAATGATGCCCAGCAGACACTTCTGTGATTTTTAAGTAAACTCTTGAGGTAAAGAAGCAGTCTGATCATAAGTCATCAACATAAGATTTGAGTATGCCTCACCCCTACACATTCCCACTGTGTAAATCAGATGAACAGTGGTAAGAGAATCTTTAACATCTTACATATTGTGTATATATACCACAATTTTTCAATCTAGTCCTCTGTTGATGGACATCTTGTTTGATTCCATACCCTTGGGATTGTGAGGAGTGCTGCATTAAATATGGAGATGCAGGTATCCCTCTGGTATGATGATTTGTCTTCCTTTGGATGTATTCCCAGGAGTGGTATAGCTGGGTCATATGGCAGTTCTATTCTTAGTTTTCTAAAGTACCTCCATATTGATTTTCAAAGTAGCTGAACAATTTACAGTCCCAACAGCAAGGTGAAAGAATTCCTTTTTCTCTGCCTCATTGCCAGCATTGTTTTTATTTATATTGTTAATTTTGGCCATTCTTATTGGACTGAGATGGAATCTCAGTGTTGTTTTGATTTGCATTTCCCTAATGACTGGGGATATGGAGCATTTTTTCATGGATTTCTTGGTCATTCATACTTCTTATTTTCAGAACTGTTTGTTCAGCTTATCCATTTATTTATTGAGTTATTTGTTATCTTAGTGTTTGCTTTCTTAAATTCTTTGTGTATTCTAGAAATTCATCCTCTGTCAGATGTGTAGGATGAAAAAATTTTCTCCCATTCTGTGGACTCTCTCTTTGTTGATATTTCCTTTGCTGTACAGAAGCTATATATCTTCATGTGATGCCATTTATCAATTTTTAGTGTAATTTCCTGGTCAATATGAGTCTTGTTAAGGAAAACTTGCCTATACCTAAGTGTTTTTGAGTGTATTCCCTATTTTTTCTTGCTGTAATTTTAAGGTTTCCAATTTAATGTTGAGGTCTCTGATCCACTTAGAGTTGACTCTTATCCATATTGATACAAATCTATTTTCACTCCTCTGCACATGGATATCCACTTTTACCAGCACCATTTGTTGAAGAGGCTGTCTTTTCTGCATTTAAGTTTCTTAGTCCCTTTGTCAAAAATCAGGTGGCTGTAGTTCAGTGGTGTATCTCTAGGTCTTCAATTCTGTTCCATTGATCTTCAAGTATTTTTTTGCATGTGTGCCAATACCAAGCTTTTCGTGCTACTATCATTTTTTGATATAATTTCAAATCAGGTATTGTGATCCCTCCTGCACTGTTTTTGCTACTAATGATTGTTTTGGCTGTATGTGGTCATTTATAGTTCCATATAAATTTTAGGATATTTTTATATTCCTGAAAATTTTGTCATTGGTAGTTTGATGAGGATTGCATTAAACCTGTAAATAGCTTTTAGTAATATAGCTATTTTCACAATATTAATTCTCCCAATCCATGAGCAAGAGAGATCCTTCCATCTTCTAGTATCCTCTGCTATTTCTTTCTTTAATATTTGAAATTTTCCTTGTAGAGGTCTGTAGGGTATTTGGTTAATTTTGTCTCCTGCTATTCTGCTTAAGGGGCTGGGGTTTAGCTCAGTTGTTAAGAGTGTTGTTCTGCACTCTCTGATAACCCAGGTTCAATCCCCAGAATCACAAAAAATGGTAGAATGACATGGCAATCCATTCTCAAAGCAACCCTGAAACAATCAGCCGTTGAAAACCCTATGAGGATATGAGACAGACCCAACTCAATGAGACCTAACAACAACAACAACAACATTTTGCTGAAAGAACTAATTAGCTATAACAGTTTTCTAGTGGAATTTTTGGGCTCCTTTATGTAAAGAATCATGTCTTCTATGAATAAGGATAATTTGACGTCTTCTTTCCCTATCTGTATTCCTTTCTTTTCTCTTGCTGATTTCTCTGGCTAGGACTTTAATCACAATATGAAGAAGAGGAAAGACAGTGGACATCATTGTCTTGTTCCTGATGTTAAAGGGAATAATTTCAGCTTTTCCCCACTGATGCCAAACCCAGTGATGTTGGCTGGGGGTTGGGATAGATGGACTTTATGATGTTCAAATAAGTTCCTTCTGTGCCCAATTTCATCAGGACTATTATCATGAGAGGATGTTGCACTTTGTCAAAGGCCTTCTCAGCATCAATTGAGATAAAAATGTGGTTTCTGTCTGCAAGTCTCTTGATATATTGAATCATATTAGTTGATTTTTATATATGGTATGAGCCTTGCATCTGTGGAATGAAGCCCACCTGATCATTGTGTATGATATTTTTTATGTGTTGCTAAATTTGGTTTGCCAGAATTTATGGAGGATTTTTGCATCAATGTTCATCAGGGAAATTAGTCTATAGTTTTCTTTCTTTGAAGAGTCCTCCTTATCCAGTTTTGGTATCAGAGTAATACAGGCTTCTTAGAATAAATCTGGAAGTGTCTCTTCTTTTTCTATTTTATGAAATAACTTAAAGAGAATATATATTGTCTCCTTTGAATGTTTGACAGAATTCAACTGTCTTTGGGCCCTGGATTTTTTTTTGTTGGGAGATATTTTTATTACTGTCTCCAATTCAGTCAGTGTAATGAATCTGTTTAATTTGTATGTGTCCTTTGGCTTAATTTTGGTAATTCATATGTGTGTTAAGTAACTTATCCATATCTTCTGTATTTCCTTTTGTGGGGAGTATAATTTCCCAAAGTAGTCTCTGATGATATTCTGGATTTTGGTGGTATCTCTGGTTATAACTCTATTATTTCTCATTTTTTTTGGCTTTTTTTTCTCTTTTGGTGAGTCTGGCTAAGGGAGTGTCAATTTTTTTGACTTTTTTTGAAGAACCAGCTCTCCATTTCTTTAGTCCTTTGTATTTGTTTTATACTTCTAACAGAGGTGGATCTTTTTGATTTGAACAGGATAAATGAATCATTATCTTCAAATTGGTTGTAGAAATTTTAAGAAGAAATGTAGGAATTTTTGTTCTAGAATTATGATTTAATGGAGTTATATTTGGCTGATATGGCCATCATTTTCTAAGATCTCTGAGTCTTTTGTCATTGAGGTTTCACAAACTGATAACCCAAAAGGGACCCTGAATAACAAAGTCAGAGAAAGTTTAGGGGGTTGCCAAAGAATTTTTCCAATCAAGACATAGTTTCAGGCAATGGTAATGAGTTGCCTGAAGCAAAATTACTTGAGAAAAGTAAAGTTCAAAACACTAATAGCCTACTATAGAATAATCAATAAACATCCTAGAGGAAGGCCTGCTTTCAGGACAATATGTATTAATGATTTAAGTTCTGTCCATTGCAGAAACAGAAACACCAACAAAAACTTCCATATTGTTGTTGATCATATTTGCAAAATGCACCTTATGTCATGGTCTAAATATTTCCAATTAATCTAAGGAATTGAATAATTCAAATGCTTGGTTTAGTAATATGATCTGCTTAATCTCATATAAACTGCTCTTAAAGCATACTAACTTAAATTCCCTGAATCTATCATGTTCCTTCTTGCTTCTGTCTTTTGAACTTCTTTCCTCCCTTTGGAATATCATGACTTTTCCTGACACCTTTTCACCTGTGTGGATGAGTTCCTAGGTTTTATTCATGACTTAGCTCAAGATTTGTCTTAGCTGAGCCTCTATCTGAAATAAATATGCCAGCCATAAACAGCATATTGCCTTGCACGTTCATCTTTCATCTCTGTGACTATACTAGGTGGTAGGTTTTCTGCCTCCAACTATTTCATTCCCTAAATAAGTTTGTGAATGACTGACTGAATGTTTGGACACTAGAAACCTGGTGGTACCCTATCATTAATTAAATAGTAGTTTGCAAGAAGTCTTAGTTAACCTTGACTTTATCTCCACAAAATGTGACTGAAGTTCTTTCAAGTTGCTTAGCAGAATTCATATTTCCTTTTCCATGTTTTCTACCTTACATTTCTATAATATACATTGTCTTTTCAAAATACAGATTAAATTTTAACTTCTAATATATCTATGAAAATTTCATAGTTTTGCCTGTTGAAGAAGAAACTTTAGCTCATGTAATAAGGTTTGTGATTCAAGAAGCCATGTGTTGCCTTCGCCAATTCTGGAATGTTGTCATTGTTTCTGTTAGGTGCCTTCGAGTTAGATCTGACTCATAGTGACCCTCATAGGGTTTTCAATGGCTGATTGTTTCAGGATTGTTTTGGGAGCAAACTGCCATATCCTTCTCCCAAATTCTGGAATACTTGGTTAAAAATCAATGGTTAGACATTAATGAATAAATACAAGCTGTTTTAACTTCTTTCTCTGCTCTTTATTATGTACATTTTCAGAGCATGCCATTCTGGACCAAACCTGAGATTCTAATGTTATTTGGTAGGACCTAAGATGGTTTGGGCTAGGATTTAGCTCAGTTGATAGAGCACCATTTTGCAGCCTCTGAGGTCCTCGGTTCAATTCCCAGCACCCCCAAAATGGAAGAAGGACATGGCAATCCACTCTGAAGGCAATCCCAAAACATTCAGCCATTGAAAACCCTACAAGGATCGCTATGAGTTGAACACAACTCAATGGCACCTAACAACAAAAACAAAAACAATAAGGAGGTTTATTCTTTATGTTATTTATCAGTTGTTCATGTTTGGCCTATTTTGGTGTAACTATAAGAGATACATACTATAATTATATCATATGTGTTTTTATTTAGTTACTCATAGGAAATATTATCTTCTAATATGTTACAACATAGTGCTCTGTTATATATTTTATATATACAGATTTAAGTAGTATATGGACATTTTATTTGTAAAAAACACTTTATTTAGTACATCTTATAAAATAACATTTTGGAGAAGGAACTGGCAACCCACTCCCAAAAAACAATCTGCCACTGAAAACCCTGTGAATAGCAGAGAAGCACTCACAATAGTGTTTCGCCTGTTGTACATAGAGTCGCTATGAGTTGGATACTGACCTGACTGCATCCAACAACAACAACAACAACAACAACAACAACAAAATAACATGGGCTATTGGCTAGCTCACTTGGTAGAGTATTGCTCTGTTTGATCTGAGACCTTGGGTTTGATCTCCAGCACTGCAAAAATGGGAGAAAGACCTAGCAGCTCACTCCCAAAACAATATATTGAAAACCCTATGAGTGACAGAGGAGCAGTGATATAGTGTTGGCCATAGCCCTGTGTTCAGGAGTGTTTCATTCTGTTGTACATATGGTTACTATTAGTTGGACCTGACTCAAAAGCACTTGACAGCAACATAAAATTAAAATTTATTTATATGAAAGACATTAGAAGTATTTCATAAAGCATTACACAAAAATGGTTTCACTAGGTACATAATGAATGGTGATATAATAAGAGATGAAAACTGATAATTTGAGTATTGACTACTAGGGAACTCAAAGATCCTACATGAGAATATGTAGAACAAGGTGGAAATCCTAAGAGGAGTTATTCTGTAAAATAGTATTCATGGGAAGTACATGTGTTTAGGGAGGGGCAAGTTCCCCATATGAGACTTAATGGTGAAAAAAAAAAGAAAAAGAAAAGGAAGAGATGTGGACTAATGAGTTTGCAAAAAAAAAAAAAAAAAAGTGAAAATTCATGAAAATCACAAGACATATCTCCATTCTCCTATGTACTCCCCGAAACATCATCAGTGATTTGAGAATGTGATATGGATATTTTGTTTTTATGGTGCTTTTTCATGTTTATAGCCAAAGGTCACTACAGAATCTTAATGTGGTAGAAGAAAGTATTATTTTCAATTTTTATTAATCATTGTTGGTATTTGTATGAGAAAATTATTTTAGGAATGATCTGCCCTTAGATAAAAGAATAAAATACCACACAGAAAAAAAAAATCCATTTATATCTACACTTCACCATACACGCATCTTAAACTAGTCAATCCAGCAAGTTTTTGCTATCCAACAAGCATTTACTGTCTCTGCATATTAATGTTATTCCTGATCCATGAAGGACAAAAATCACAAAAAGAAGAGAATATTGAAGATGCCTCCATAAGCCATTAGTATATAAAAAAGGGAGACTCCAAATAATCCCATTTATGAATCTCTTTCCAACCCTATAGCTTAAACAATCAAAAATCTTCCTTATCTGGATTACATATGATTAAACATACACTCTCAGTTATGAAACAGCTCCTCAGATCACAAACATGATTGATAGACCTAATAAATGAAATCTGAGGTGTGTGATTGAGTTATGCAGCCATGGGATCATTGAGTTTACTCGAAAGAAGAATTTTACTTGCTTGAAGAGGTTTTATATTTGCACTCATCTGAAGGCAGCACGAGTCATTGAGTCTATTAACATTTAAGTTATGCTGTTATAACAATCCTGTTTTCTTCAACACTGAATGACAATGAATTGACTTTAAAAGATTTTTAAAAGATTTGTATATTAATATTCTTCATGTAATTAAAATAGGAAAAACTTTAAGATTAACATAAAATGATTAAATTTGGTGAGACAATAATTATCAGGAAGGTTGCTTTCTTTGAGAGATTTGTTGTTCTTAGGTGCCCTTGAGTCGGTGTCAACTCCTAGCAACCCTAGATACAAATAAACAAAAAACTATTGCCAGTGCTTCTCTGCTATTCATACAGTTTTCAATGGCAGATTGATTTTTGGGAATGGGTTGCTGGGTCCTTCTCCCAAGCCTACAGTATCTGATGTTCCCAGGAGGTCTCCCATCCAAGTACTAACCAGGCTCAATCCTGCTTAGCTCCTGAGATCTGACAGGATTGGAGGCCAGAGTACTATGGCTACCACTGTTTGAGTGAGTAGGAGTCTAAAAGAAAAAATAGAAATACGTTGATCTTATATTATTTAAGATATACATGGATTTTTTTTCTGTGTGGTACTTTATTCTTTTACCTAAGGGCAGATTATTCCTAAAATATTTTCTTTCACACAAATACCAACAATAATTAATAAAAATTTAAAATAATACTTTCTTCTACCATATTAAGATTCTATAGTGACCTTTGGCTATAAACATGAAAAAGCACCATTAAAACAAAATATCCATATTACATTCATATGCTCAATTACATTTGTATAAAGAAATGAAAGTTTGGAAAATTTTCCAATAATTAAAAACTTTGGAGGTCCAGTGGATACATTCGTCTTTTAGACCAATAATTTGCCTTAAGAAAGTGCTGGATCTGAATTTCTTCATTAGTGATTGGACTGGCTGGTAAGAACTGGGATAAGTTAGAAGTATTATTTCTTGCTAGAAAAAAAATAAAACCATGTTAGTGCACCAAGATTTAGAGAATACCATAGGTAAAATTCAAAATATTATGACTCAAAAATAGTCTTTCATTATGACTTCCAAAGAATTTGGAAGCCATAATATTTGGAGAAAGAGTCAATAAACTAATCTCACCATACTGAGTGATGGCACGTGGGGAAGGGGACAATAGTGGAACATTTAGAAAAAAGAATAATACTGTTTTTTAATTAGATCTAAGAAAAAACAAAAAAATGAAATAATCTTAAAATCTAATGATTTAGAGACATAATTTCCCTGTGGAAATATTAAGAAATGAGTGCTGTAATATTATTTTGAAGTTCTTATTTAATATTTCACAGAGCTGGGTCTATTCTTTGAGGCATTAGTTAATGACTGCATAAAATATCCCCAAGTGGTTAGAAAGAATCAATGTTCTAAACAATTTCCTATCTTCTGGAAGAAATAAAATTAAAACTTTTATTGTTTTTAGGTGCCATGGATGCGAGTCTGATTCACAGCAACCCTTATAAGGTTTTCAATGGATGGTTGTTTTGGGTTAAAATTTAAAAAAATCAATGTGTACATATTTCATGAATATTATTACAGAATGCAATACATGATATAGCAGTGCTTTTTATATTGAATGATTTTCTTTTTTAAAAAAGATTTTGTCAACTCTAAATTCTTGGGTTCTTAGTTTGGATCTTTTCACCAGTGGCATTTTCAATTCCCTTCATACCTTTTTCCAATAAGTAGAATCTATTAGAAAAGAAATATACATATATGTTTTGTTCATTAATTCATTCATTTCATTTGGTTTAGTAACTATAAAAAAGTAATAACCAATTTTCATCCTATAAAGAAGGTAAAATCATTGTTGACTTGAAAAGCAGTCCATAGCATGTACTCTGTATTTAGGACAGCCTATTCAATATTTAAATAAGCATACACTTGATCTTGTCAACACTAAAGGCATAAAAATTTTACACATTTATCTTTTAGTGAATAGTATTTCTACTTGAAAAATGTGGTTAATATAGGATTTAAGAGAGCAAAAATAACATTTAATCTGTATTTTATTATTATAATTCTCTCAATATTGTTGTTGTTGTTAGGTGCCATCGAGTTGAGTCCGACTCATAGCGACCCTATGTACAGCAGATGGAAACACTTCCCGATTCTGTGCCAGACACACCATCTTATTTATGTTTATGCACATTGTTGCAGACACTGTGTCAATCCATCTGGTGGAGGGTTTTCCTTTTTTTCATTGAACTGTCACTCTCCCAAACATGATGTCTTTCTCTAGGGCTTGTTCTCTCCTTAATACATGTGTGAAATATGTAAGACCCAGTCTGGCCATTTTGCTTCCAAGGAGCACTCTGGTTGCACTTCTTTTAGGACAGATCTGTTGGTTCTTTTGGCAGTGCATGGTATATTCAATAGATTTCTCCAGCACTTTAATTCAAAAACATCAATTCTTTTCCTGTCTACCTTGTTTAATGTCCAGCTTTCACAACCATATGATGTGACTGAAAATACCAAGGCATGAGTCAGATGTACCTTGGACTTCAATTTATTTTTCAAAACTCTAAAGAGAACTTTTGCCCCAACTTTTCCCAGAGCAATTCATCTTTTGATTTCCTGACTGATGTTTTCATGGGTGTTGTTGATTATAAAGCCAAGCAAAGCAAAATCTTGGACAATCCCAGTCTTTTCTCCATTTATTGTGAAGTTGCATACTGTCCAGGTGGTAAGGATCTTTGTTTTGTTGATGTTTAGTCGTAACCCATATTGAAGGCTATGATCTTTGATCTTCATCAGTAAATGTTTTAAATCCTCTTCAGTTGCAGCAAGCAGAGTTGTTTCATCTGCATAAGACGGGTTGTTAATGAGTCTTCCTCAAATCCTGATGCTGCATTATTCCTCATAAAGTCCAGCTTCTTGGATTATTTGCTCAGTATATAAATTGAAGTGATATGGTGAAAATATACAGCCTTGATGCACACCTTTCTCAATATTAAACCAGACACTGTTTCCTTGTTCTATTTGAACAACTGCTTACTTCTATATAGACTCCTGGTTCATGTATAGATTCCTCATGAGTACAATTAGGTGCTCTGGTATTTCCATTTTCAAAAATTTTATCCATGATTTGTTATGATCCACACAGTATCCACACAGTCAAATGCCTTTGCATAGTCAGTCAAACATTGATAGACATCTTTCTGATATTTTCTGCTTTTGACTAATATCTACCTGACATCAGCAATGATGTCCCTGGTTCCCCACCCTCTTCTGAATCCTGCTTGATTTTCCCATAATTCCCTGTTTATGTACTGGTGGAGACACTTTTGAATGATCTTTAGTAAAATTTTGCTTGTGTGTGATATTAATGATATTGTCTGTTAGTTTCCACATTCAGTTGGATCCTCTTTTTTGTGAATAGGCACAAATACAGATCTCTTCCAGTCAGTTGGCCAGGTAGCTGTTTTCTCAATCTGTTGATATAAACATGTTAACACCTCAGTGCTTCATCTGTTTGTCAAAATACCTCTATTTGTATCCCATCCATTCTTGGAGACTTGTGTTTCACCAGTTCTTTCAAGGTGGCTTCCACTTCATCCTTTAATCCCGTTGGTTCCCCTACGTATGCAACCTCTTGGAATGGTTGGTCATCTAGCAATTCTTTTTTGTATAAGGACTCTGTGTATTCCTTCCATCTTCTTTTGATGTTTCCTTCACCATTTAGTATTTTTCCTGTAGAAACTTTCACTATTCCCACTCAAGGCTTGAATTTTTTCTTCAATTCCTTAAGCTTGAGAAACACAGAGTGTGTTCTTCCATTTTGGTTTTCTGCCTCCAACTCTTTCCATATGTCATTATATTTGTTTTTGTCTTCTAGAGCTGCCTTCTGAAATCTTCTGTTTAGTTCTTTAACTTCATCACGTCTTCCTTTTCCTTTAGCTGCACTACGTTCAAGGGCAAGGTCCAGCGTCTCTTTGACATGTAATTTGGTCTTTTCTTTTTTTCTTGTCTTTTTAATAACCTTTTGCTTTCTTCTTGAATGATATGTTTTATGTCATGCCACAACTCATCTGGTCTCTTATCATTTGTGTCTAATGCATTAAACCTATTTTGAGGTGGTCTCTGAACTCAGGTGGGGAATACTCAAGGTCATACTTTGGCTCTCATACACTTGTTCTAATTTTCTTCAGTTTCAGTTTGAACTTGCATATGAGAAGTTGATGGTCTGATTTGAAATCAGCACCTGGTCTTGTTTTGACATTTTATATAGAGCTTTTTCATCATCTCTTTTATTTGATTCCTGTATATTCCACATAGTGAAGTCCCTGTGTATAGTCATCTTTTATGTTGTGGAAAAAATATATTTGCAATGAAAATGTCATTGGTCTGACAAAATTCTATCTTGCAATCTTCCACATCATTTCTGTCACCAAGACCATATTTTCCAACCAGTGAGCCTTCTTCTTTGTTTCCAACCTTTGCATTCCATTCACCAGTAATTATCAGTATGTCCTGAGTGCATATTTGATCTATTTCGGATTGCATAAGCTGGCAGAAATCTTCCCTTTCTTCATTTGTGGCCTTAGTGGTGGGTGCATAAATTTAAATAATAGTTATATTAACTGGTATTCCTTGTTGACATATGGGTATTATTCTATCACTGACAACATTGTATTTCAGGACAGATCTTGACATGTCTTTTTTGATGATGAATGCAACCCCATTTCTCTTTAGTTTGTCATTCCCAGCATAGTAGACCGTATGATTATCTGACTCAAAGTCGCCCGTGCCAGTCCATTTAGCTCACTGATGCCTAGGATGTCAATGTTTGTGTGCTCCATTTCTTTTTTAGTGATATCTAATTTTTCTAGATTCATACTGCATATATTCTGTTTCCAGTTATTAATGGATGTTTACAGGTTTTTCCCCTCATTTTGAGTCATGCCACATCAGCAGATGGAGGTACCGTCCATCCTTGATGACAGAGGTCCATTTCCATCATCAAGGTAGATTCTACTTTGAGGAGGCAACACTTCCCCAGTAGTCTTTTGAGTGCCTTCCTACCTGGGGGCTCATTTTCTGGCACTATATCTGACCGTGTTTCTTTGCTATCCATAGGGTTTTCAATGGCTGGTTCTTTCAGGAGTTGTTCGCCAGTGCCTACTCCGTAGTCTTACTTAGTCTGGGACCTCAGCTGAAACCTGTCCACCATGGGTGACCCTGCTGGTATCGGAGATATTGGTGGTGTAGCTTTCAGCCTCATCGCAACACATAAGCGCCACAGTGTGGCAAACGGACAGATGTGTGTGGTGTCTCAGTATTAGGATAGGTAAATTTAATGTTTTATGCCAGGTCCAGTTCCACTCATGATGGGTAAACTGAGTCCCCACATGAGGAAGGGTACCTTTAAAAGGGCATCAGAGGGAACGTCCACTGAAAGGGGAAAAGTACCTCAAAGCCTTTGTAGGGAAAGTCTGCCAAAAGGAGAAGAGTACCTCGAAAAGAAGGTCTCTTCATGGAAAAGGACTTGAAATCTCATCTTTTCTTTTTCCTAAATTTGAATTGGTCACTGTTTTCTTCATTTTGTGGATTTCTGGAAAATTAATAAAAAACAAGTAATGAATGTAAATATATAATCTTCTTATTCTGTGAGCATTCATATTGCAGATTTCTGAGAAAATTAATGAAAAACAAATAATAGATGTAAATATATAATCCTCTGATTCACTATGAGCAATGCTAATTCAGAGCAGGGGTTAAGAAAACTCCCTAACAGGCCTACAATGGAAAATTCTTGAATGACTGCCAACAGTGTGAACTCCTTGAGCCAACACAGACTAAAATTTTTGTACCAACAGCCCTCCAATAAGGAAAACAATCTAATAAGTTAAAATATCCATTTTTCATAGTGTGGACTCAATGGTTTGACACACGTATAAATAATTAAATGATAAATCCATTTAAAAAAACATATATAGGCCTGTTCCCACAGTACAAAAGCCTCTTTGACAATTTTAGCACAGGGAGGTGCTTATCTATCAAAATGCAGACCTTGGTTCCCAGCTAGAGAATGAGAATAGAAGCTATTGTTCTGACCCTCCACTGCTTTTATGACTGCCAGGTGTATGTAAAACTGCATGTATTCCTACTACTTGCATGACCTAAGCCTAAAAAGATTTTATAAAAAACTAGATATCCGAACAGTAAACGGAACAGATCCACATTGCCTCCAAGCTGCTGTGTTTCTGTCTCCCATCGCTGACTCCTCATCTGCCTTCCAGAAACCCTGGATCCTAGGCTGTAGTCATGGGCTGAGACAGTTTTATAAATTTGTGAACCATTGTAAAATATGATCTTATTTTTCAGGAATAAACTCAGTGAAAGGAAAACACTTTAAATATAGATTTCTTTATTCATTTGATCAAGTTTTTTAAGTGATGTATTGCCCTGAGAATTATTCAGTGTTCATACCTTTCTGCTCAATGTGTTGACATTCGATGAACATTTAAAAAATCAATTAACCAATTAATTATCTAATTAATTAATTTTGGTATATGTTTAAAGTACTAAAACTCCCAGATTATATTTGGGTATCTATATTACCAGGAGAAGGACATGGCAGTCCACTCTTGCATCAATCCCCAACAATCAGCTATTGAAAATCCTATGAGAATTGCTACAAGTTGGACAGGACTTGATGGCACCTAACTACAAAACAATTTATATTATAATAATAAAATACATTTTTAGAGAAAAATTTATCTTGCTTATTTCTAAATTACAATCACAACATTGAAACATTGCTATCATTCAGGTTAGTATTTTTTATTTCTTGCAAGCAGTCCAGTTTCCTTGTATATGTTATTCCTATTTGAACATTTGAGGAACTGTGCATGTAGCTCTGTGGTGCAGTATATACTTAACCTTTAAATACAGGGCCCTGGGATTAAAGTCCCAGCACCAAAACAATCAAGCAAGCAAGCAAACAAACAAACAAAAAACAAACAAAAGAAGTTTGAATTGATTTTTTCATTGTAGCTACGTGTTTTCAACAGATATTCTATCTTAAAATATTCTGATGACCACTTAAGTAATTAAATAAAACCAAATACATGATTTCATTAGACAGTATCATGCATTTTTTTTAGCAAGATAAATTTGTCAATTTACTTTATGTTTGTTATCTAAAAATCTATCATGCTATATTTATATTATAGCAAATGACATAATTAAGGAAAATATACACATAGAGTCACAATTATTCTATCACTGATAGATATATAGAGCTGGATCATATGCATAAGAAAAAAATGTGTAATGTACATATACATAAAGATACATATACATATATATATACACACACAATTATAAACCCACGCAGACATATGTACACACATATAATCTGCATATTTAAATCTCTGCATATCTAAATTCAATCATCTAAGGCAGCCTGTGGAAATTTAAAATTTAAACAAAATACAGTACAGAAGCCATATAAAAAAAAGGTAATGGGAAAAACTTTCCAGGACTTATGTTGATTTAAATAGACCACAAAATTCAGTTCAATATACTTGTTTTTATATTCTTTGTTGTTGTTGTTAGGTGTCCTTGAGCTGGTATAAGCGTCCAACTTATAGCGACCCTAAGTACAACAAGCCTAACCCTATTATCAGTGCTTCTCTGCTATTCATTGGGTTTTCAATGGTGGATTGATTTTTGGGAGTGGATTGCAGGGTCCTTCTCCCAAGCCTACAGTATCTGGTGTTCCCAGGCAGTTTCCCATCCAAGTACTAACCAGGCCTGACCCTGCTTAGCTTCCGGCTCCCTTTCTGACAGGATCTGAAACCACAGTGCTATGTCTGCAAACTTTATATTCTTTAGAGTTATGGAAATAAATTGATATTTGGCCCTATTTTTTTTTCCTGGAATCAACCTGTATAAAAATGACTGAGAATCCAGGGTTATTATGATTGGATTATCCTGACATTATTATAGGGTTATCTTGATAACTAATAATTACATAAGTCTCACTAATAATTCTGGATAAATATCTTAAGCTCTAAGGGTCAGAATCTTTTTCTGTTCTTTCATTCTGTCATTTTTTTTCACCAAGCACTGATACTGGCACAGGCTGGGAATGAGGTATATGTAAATTACTAAAGCTACACAGACTGAAGAGCAGAAGCCTTGCTTTGAAAACCTGGATTATGGTGTAATCAGAATATTTTAAAGGAAAAATAAATAATTCAGGACATTACAAACACTAACTTGCAATATTGGTGAATGAGTGTTGACAAATTTGGCTTTGTATTTTTACAATTATGATAACTTTTCTTCGGCAAATGAAAAATCCAGTAATTCTCTTAGAACCTCTTTACACAGTCACCTTCATTGTTATAAAAATTTAAGAGAATAGCAGCAGGCAAAATCTGTTATTTGATTCCTTCCTAAATTTCCCATTAAACATCATCTTCTGTTTATCAAATAAATGCTCATAATTCCAGCCCTGAAATTTTTATATGCTGTTGTTGTTGTCAGGTGCCATCAAGTTGTGTCCCACTCGTGGTGACCCTCATGGGGTTTTCAATGGCTAATTGTTTTCAGGATTGCCTTGGGAGTGGATTGCCCCATCCTTCTTTCATTTTTGCAGTGCTGGGAATCAAGCCCAGGACCTCAGAGACTGCAGAGTTGTGCTCTACACTCTAAACTAAATCCCAGCCCAAAATTTTTGTATAAACCCCAAATATTTCTGTTTACATACTCTCAAAAATTTTCCTACTATTATTTTCAATCATCACAGTTCATTTATTAGTTTTATATACATAGAAGAATCATATGTAAATCATCTTGACCAAGGATCACAATTTTGAGTATGTATTCACCAAGTATAAGTGATATCCTTTTGATTAATATCTTTTTGAGGGTTATTTACTGACTTGTTATATAAATGCTTTAATTTTGCAAAACATATGAAATACCTATCAAAATTATGGGATTCAAGATAAGTTTATTTAATTGAATGATTTCCCTGAAAGTCTAACCTATAGGAATTAATCTCACTGATTTCTGCCACTTTAAAAAACTATCATTAAA
>VMDO01017912.1:0-43567 GCA_007922755.1 Pedetes capensis
TCTTATTTCAACATTATATGCTACCAGTGTTTTTCTTTTCACCAAAGCAAGGAAGAATATTTTAATCTTCATTTTAATCTGAGAAAGCAGAACTCATTATGTGGATTTTGCCAATATGGAAAGGGTAATCAAAAATGATTGGCAGACATAAAAATGATCAGTGAACTCTGTGTCAACTTTCTTTTGGGACTAACTTGGTTGTATGTCTACGTGGACTGGAAGGAAGAGATCAATGACCTTATAAATGTGCCTGTGAATATTTTCATAACCTCCTGGGAACCCCTGTTTTGCAATACACATTGAGGTATTAAATTACCAGTTCTGAGATCTATTATGGACCTCATTTTTAATGTGGTTTTCTTTTTATTTTGATGTTTTATGTTCAAGCGGTAAATACAAATTATTGTTCCTACTTTATTCTAGGGAATTAGTTTCCAGCAGTGACGGTTTGATCCAAGTTTCATTTCCTGGAGTTATCAATATTTCTGCCCTCAGTCTCATGAGAATACAACTCAACTTTTGCAGCTGTATTTGAGGTTTGGTGTACAAAGCTTAAGGAGTTGATAGATGGAAGCAACCTGGCAAAAAGTATGGAGATCAATTAAGACATCGACTTTTTTCAATGGCTGTCAAAGCTAAATATTTAGTATCATTCCTAAGCTAGTAGAGATTAGGAGCAGGAAATAATATAGAGCATACAAAAATGTGTAATAAAAATCTAGGGATATAAGGATTTATATGGCATTGTATGAGGGTATAAAGCAAAAAACATAGCAGATTGAAACTAAGAAATATGTGGAGTACAAAATCTCAGGGACTATGGATAAATGTTTTTCATTTGAAGATTTGCAGGAGTCTAGGTCATGCACTAACAGACAAAGCAAAGAACAAATGTGGATTAGTATTTAATGTACCCCTATCTCTCCTTAGAGGATGATAACACCTTGAAGAAATCAGTGTCATAGGTAGGGGTCCTTAGTTATTTTATCAATAACTAGGAGGGTGTAGCCTGCAGTCCTACCACTGTGGCATCGGATCCCATCAGATCTTGGAAGCTCAGCAGGGTCGGACCTGGTTACTACTTGGATGGGAGACCACCTGGGAACAACCCACTCCCAAAAATCAATGAGCCATTGAAAACCCTGTGAATACCAGAGATGCACTGACAATAGTGTTTCCTCTGTTGTTCATAGGGTTGCTATGAGTCAGACAAAGCTTTAATTTCTTAGGATTAGTGGATTTAATTATCAATTATTTACTCTCTGTTATTGTATGTTGTGCTTAACATTTATCTTGGTGGATACTTACTAATTTGTGGTAATAGGTGGTGTGAACAGGTATGTATGAACAGCTGTTTCACCCAAATTAATTTCATTTATAGATTAGGATAGCTAATCTCTCCAAAGTGTAAACCAGGATAATTCTGCGTTATTAAAGGGAAATCTGTTAAACTTTTGCTTGAGTAATTGCTTCTTTGTCATCTTCCTTCCTTCCTTCTTCTTTCTTCTTCTTCTTTGTACAGTAAAGGGATATAGGAGGTTGAACCCAGGGCATCCCACATTCTAGGCAAACGCTGTACCACTGTACTGCACCCTCAGCACCTACCCAGCCTCAGCTTATTAAGACAGGGTGTCACTAAATTGCACAGGCTACCTCTGGCCTCAAACTTGGGATCTTCCTGCCTCAGCCTCCTTAGTAGCTGGGATTAAAGTAGAGTGCCATGGCACCTAGCTTGAACTATCAATCATTAGGTGGTTTTATTGGTTAATTTGTAGGTGCAGATTGCCACAGTAAATTTCACAGTTATTATAACTTCCATTGTTAACTAATTTATGAAATACCTCTAATTTTGGAATTTCACTTTGAGGATTGCTTCTGTTGTAGCTAGGGTTTAGTGTCATCTTTCCCACATTCATACATGTGTGGTTGTTACAGATTTGACAGAACCACAGAGTAAAAGGTCCATAGATATCTCCTAGTTAAATTGTATTCTTTTAGTTTAATAACTTAGAAAAGCAGATGTCCAATTGTGGCAGTTACACAACCATCTTGTACAGGATGTGGTCTAACCCCAATTCAGCTGTGCTAGTTATTTCCAGTAGACCATGCTACCAAGGTGCCCAAAGCATGGTAGCAGGTTTTTCGCCTACTGTAAGTTATAGTACATATTTCACAGTTGCTTTCTGAGAAATACTAATTTATGGCTTGCCTGGTAAATGAGTAAGCTATTCAGTTTTATGGGCTGAAAGATTGTTTCTTCAAATGGAAAATCTCCTTTGATAGTAATAATACATCATGGTAACTAAGCCTTTGTGCACCAAAGCATCAGAAAGCTGTCACGTTGCTCAGAATTTTCCATAAGACCCATGGAGAAGTGTATGACTCACCCCTTTGTGTGACCTTTCTATATCAGCCTTTTGTTTTTGTAATAGATATTACTCAAATATAATGTTCTTGTTTATTCTCTTGTCCAGGTCTGAGGAACTATTTTCATTCAAAAAGTATTACTTTCAGTATATGAAATAATTGGTTTCATAACTACAGTTTTGGTGATCCTGCCTCATCACTGATGCTGGATTATTTTAAATTATGTTGATGACATTGCTGAAAATTTGGATGTAGAATGTTGAAGCAGAGCCAATGCAATCCAAATGTTTGCTTTGAGACCTTATTAAGCAAGATATCTTTGATTTGGAGCAAGACTTAGAAAGTCAGCAGTATTACCTAGGTTCCTATAGTTCACAGTGACATTCATAAAATACTCTTCCATCACCTTGGGGATCATTTTTGCCCATTTTGGCAAGCTGGATCCAGATTTCACAAAGCACAATATGGAAAATCAAATCCAATTACGAAACACATAAATTACAGTGTAATTATTTGCATGAGAAACTCATTTTTAGCCCCTCAATGTGAAATCCATCTGTAACAGAGGGGTTCTTTTGTGTAACTATTAATACTTCTGAACTTATTTACAGATTATGGCAGGCTTATTAGAAAATGATTGCAAACTTGATGAAAACCATAGTTAAGCCTCAGTATTAAACAAGTGAAGGAATGGTTAGAAAAAATAGAAAAGAGAAATTCTCTGAAATTCTAATGATGTCACTGGAAATTATTTCCTGGAGCACAATGTGTTCAGTGAGTAATAATGAAATGGTATCTATAAAATAAATTTTTAGGATTGGGAAACTAGTGGAGAATGAGATTTAAAGGAAAAAAAGGAATATAAACAAATGCCCTGGGCAGTATAGATTAAAAAGAAACAATTTAGAAACAGTATCTTTTGCTTGGTGAGCACTGCTTGGACAAGCAAATGCATCGGGAGAAGGATGTGGCAATCTACTCCCAAAGCAATTCCGAAACAGCCATTGAAATTCCCAAACAACCCTAAAGAACAACAAACAAATGCATAAAGGTTGGGGTGGGGGATAACACTGTAGTTTGGGAAATGTGAGCTTCTGCTCATCTTTCAAGGATATTCTCTTTGTAGTGCTCATTTTTAGGCTTGAGTGCCTTCCTGAATCATTGGGGCTGTGACTAATTTTCATGCTGCTATTCACATCTTTTTAATGTAATAAAAAAGGGAAACTGGCTTTGGATATAGACAGAAAATACTGATTTGCTTACGACAGATGTGTTTCATGTCTATACACCATAGACCAGTGAATAAGAATACCATGGTTCACTTTATCACATCATTAGGAAGTCTAGCACTTAGGTAATTAGGTAAATTCTGAAAGTAGATGCTTTTCTAGGATGAATTTATTCAGTGTAAATTTAAACCGATAATTGCTTCTTTTTAAAGTATTGTTGTTAGGTGCTATCAAGTTGGGTCCAACTCATAGTAACCCTCATAGGGTTTTCAATGGCTGATTATTTTGGGATTGCTTTGGGAGTGGATTGACCTCAAGTACAAGAACAAAGCTTAGTCAGTGTTGAAATTAAGGACTATTATTTTAAACTTATTTTCCCTATCTATAAGAAAACAATGCTATTTATGTTGTACATATTCCATAAAGTTAAAAAAGAGTCTTCATGGTTTATAATTGTCTATTCATGGCAGCTGATTATACATTATGATGTGCTGGTAATAATAGTTATTTGTTTTAGATGGTAAGGGGTTTAGTAGAAAGTAGACAATTGAGCAGAAAGTGTGGTAAGTTACTAATAAGGAGCATCTAAAATGAGAAGTTGGGAGAAGGACCTGGCAACCCCCTCCCAAAAATCATTCTGCCATTGAAAACCCTATGCACAGCAGAGAAGCACTGACAATAGTGTTTCTCCTGTTGTACAGAGGGTCGCTATGAGTCGGACACCGTCTCAACGGCACCTAACAACAACAACAAAATGAGAAGCAACATAAAGCTAGCATAAAATGAAAAATCTTTCAAAACACTAAGTATCTATAAATATCAAAATCTTCTGATCCTACTCCTTTATTCTGATAGAATAGCAGAAATTATATAAAAATTTGACTCCCCCAACGTTTCATTTACTTAAGTACATTACATATTTTAATCCTTACCTTACTCTAATAACTATATAATCTTACTTTACCATCACAATGGACCTATTACTCTATAACTGAAATTTTCTATTTTTTTTTAAATTGTAATCATTTAGTGTAAGTCGCCAAGTACTATTTACAGCCATGCCACCTTGGTGTCTGAGCTCTTCAGATCTTGGAAGCTACACAGGATCAGGCCTCGTTAGTCCTTGAATGGGAGACCACCTGGGGTGCCAGGTGCTCTGGGCTTAGGAGAAGGACTCAGCCGTGCAGTCCCAAAACAGTCAGCCATCACAAGCCCTATGAATAGCATAGAAGCACTGACATGGTGCTGGGCACTATAGCACTAGGGAGTGTTTGGTTGTGTTGTACATGGGCTCACCATGAGTCAGATCCAACTTGATAGCACTTAACAACAACAAAAACAATAAGCCAAGTACTATTTTCTACTTTTCCTCCTTTGAATTATACTGAGGTGCTTGAAAAACAGACATATACTCTAAGAAAGGAAAACACTGTATTAAAATGGTAATACTCAAGCTAGATGAGTAACAAAAGGTGAGTACAAATCACGTTTGACTTCTGAGTCCCCGAGGAACTCCTAGTGCTGGCCATCTGATGTATATCCCTGATTGGAGAGAATGACTGCTTCAGCAGTATTGAGCAAGGGGTCTGTGCATTTTGCTGTGCATTGCTGTGTAAACTTCTTTCCGAAGTACCACCTGCATAGCCAGTTTTGTATGGTATACCATATCCTTTAAGGTCTCCCTGAGTAGAGGTCAAAGGATTTTAAGTTAGGACACTGCGGGGGAAGGCCATCCCACCTCTTTGTCCTGTCCATTTTCCTGGCACGTTCTCATCAAGGTGAGCTCTCACTTCTTGGTCCAAGTGTGGTAGGGCACCATCCTGTCAGGAGTAAAATGGATCATTCCCCAAAAATGTACGGATTTCAGATAAAATGGATGTGCATAGCATGCCGAGGTACACTTGACCAATAAGAGTACTTTCAACATAGATTGGTTTAGTTTGTTCTCTTAATGCCAGCCTACACTAGACGTTGAGGCCAGGTGAATTGATCTCTTCGTCCATGAGGCCTTGGGGATTTTCCAGAGCCCGATGCACACTACTGTGTTGGTTCATTGTTCCATTTAGTTTAAGCTGGTCTTTGTCATAGGGAATGATTTTTCCCAGCAAACTCCTCTTCCTCTCATCTCGGTGTTTTAGGACCACTCGCCACACTGCACCCTTTGGGCCAGGGACTGCCTTCACTCGGTGCATGCAATGATACCGGGATGCAAACCTTCTCTTCTGCTGTTTTAAGAGTGCATTGTGTGTTGTTCTGCTACCTCCTGGCTCACTTGCCTATGGTTTGGTAGACTTCTGTGGTGAGCGTGTAAACTGTTCCGGCACTGTCGCAGAAGCAGCAGGATGCGTTGGTGTGTGAGGCCTCCTGGATCTTCTCTTGCACATGTCACATGTAGTTCCCTGTGTCTCAAGCTTCCCCTGAGTGGGTGCGGTTGTTACGTATGTTGGAAGTTCTGTTACACTCTCGCTCTTCCATTGTTCTGGTACTTTCCTGATGTTCTAGAATTTCAAATAGTGCTTCAAAATGGCCTGGAGCTCCTTGGCCTTCCTCCATTTTCTTTGACTGTCACATGGTGGCATTAGCATGTGTTTGATTAACACCATTTTTCGAGCAAATGTCATACTATTTTTGTGACTGTACTTCAACTTCGAAAAAGAACGGGACATCTCTTGAAGTGTGTATGCATTATACATTTTCTGGTGCCATGTTAGGCACACAACTATGTTGTTGTTGTTGTTAGGTGCCCTCAAGTTGGGTCTGACTCATAGCGACCCTCATAGGGTTTTAGATGGCTGATTGTTTTGGGATTGCTTCGGGAGTGGATTGCCATGTCCTTCTCCAATTTTTGCAGTGCTATGGATGGAACTTGGGTCCTCAGAGAGTGCCAAACGGTATTCTGCCAACTGAGCTAAAACCTGGCCAATATACACAACTATGTTGTTGTTAGGTACCGTGGAGTTGTGTCCCACTCATAGTGACCCTTACAGAGTTTTCAATGGCTGATTGTTTTGGGATTGCCTTGGGAGTGGATTGCCACATCCTTCTCCCATTTTTGCGGTGCTAGGAATCAAACTTGGGACCTCAGAGACCACAGAGCGTTCCCACTGAGCTAAATCCCAGCCCCACACAATTATAGGTTGTTCATATATACCAGGTACCAGTCTTACAGAGGCCTGTGGATAAACTTGCTCATAGCTAGAATGCTAACTGGAGCAATTTTGCTCCATTGTTCACAACTCTTAACAGTTACTCCCTCTCTAGAACTTATGTCATTAAAGTGATGTCACAGCAGCTGGATATCACCTTATTAATCCGTTTCAATGCCACAGTCTGTGTTTTTCGCTTGGGTCCTCTCTTTCAGTATGTGCTCAAAGGTCCAGAGGAAACTCGTCATTATCTGGGAGGTGGGAGATGATTGTCTCTTGTCTCCCACAGGCTCTGCCAGACACCGTTACAGCGGGGATAGGGCTACCTTCAAGCCGTGACCTTGGCTGCCTCCCATCATGGTAGCTGGTGCTTCCTGGCCTTACCTAGTTACTGTTTTTAGAACAGTGATTCTGAACCTGGTCAACTCCAAGAAGCCATTAAATTACTTTTTTCTTAATACAATCAAATAAATTTATAGGGCTTCTATGGCTCCATCTTTGTTAAAATGTATTATTTTCCCTACTAAGCCTTGTGAATTTTGAAAAAAAGCCCCTAAACCCTTTTAGTACCCTGCAGAATCTATAGTGGTCCAGAGACCCCATATTGAGAACTAGTAAACAAGGTGAAATGCCCTTGGGGTAGCGTAGGGATTTTTGAGAGCACATAATAGTTCAGGAAACTCATCAGTATGTATTAAAACTACACAGGGAAAACTGTCAGGCTTCTAGAAGCCAATAACATATCAAAGAGACAAACTATCAGCTGCTGGGGTATGGGCTGATGTGAATAAATTTCCGACTGTGGGAAATATGGTCTGACTGAACACTGAGAAGGATGCTGAGCATATAGGATACATGACTGATGACAGGAGCCAGTTGGCACGCCCCTCTCCCTGTAACCAAGACAGCAGGTCCCAGGACAACAGTAGGTGTGATAAATCTGACTTCTTCAGAGGGCATAAATGCCTGATCTCATGCTTAGACTAAAAAGAGTAAGTCATTAAACATCATTTACATTCAAGGATCTTTCAAAGAATTTGTAGGGAATGGTACAGAGCAGACAATGTTTTGTGATGCTCGTGTCAGAGAAAAGAGAAAAGGTCCTATCAGAGAAAAGAGATAAGCCTTGCTTATTAGATGTCATAAGATGAAGTTTCCAGTAGTAGATGGATTAGGTAGCCTACAGCGGAATGCATAGCAGCAGTCCATGAACTTGGATTGATTCCTTCATTCAGCAACTTTCTCTCTATAGTCTGGGTAAATTACTTCCCCTCTCTGAAACTTAGTTTTTTCAGTGTTAGAAGTACTCTTAAGAGAGTTACTATGGGTAGTAAATGAAGTGATATAATACAAGCACAGTGTCCAGTCCCAACTGGGTGTTCAATACATGATGGAAGAAGATAGCAAAGGTAATTGGAGTCTAATCAAATGGGCAGATTACCATAAATACTATCCTTTGTCATACTTTGGGCCAAACACAAAACACTTTGAAGATTTATTTGGCTGAGATATTGATCCACTTCACTGCCAGATTAACTGTATCTTGTTCTAAGGAAAATTTTGAAAGATGACATCTCCACTTAGGTGATTTCTTTCATCATTCTTCCAGTTACACAATCTATTTCCAGGACAGAGTGTTGAGACATGTAGATAAATGGGGAAGAGGGGCAGTCTCCAAAATTCTGATCACAGCAATGTGCTATAGTACATGGTTTCATTAGTTTTTGAGTTTTCAGAATCTCAGATACTGTTTCATTTAGATGTTGGAATTTATGTAGTATTTGATATTATCTTTACTTTTGTTCCTTTTTATTAATGCAAATAGGAACTTACTGTGTAATGCTTCAAATGAAAACTCAACATTCTAAACATTATTAAAAATACTTATAAAACAATAATGCAGGTTTTAATGTATGTGAGTTGGTATAAACTGCCATTTATCAGAAAAACAGTGCATTAACATATTCCTAGCAAATATAATAAAAATAACTTTCATGTAATACAAATAACTCAGGTGTTTTTGTAAGAGATGGTTCTTATTTTTTTTTCAGAAAAGCAAAATCAAAGTTGGCATTGGTAAACATGAGCTACTTAAGTGAGCACAATAGAAAAATGGACATGTGATTCTCTCAGCTACAAAGACTACATTTCAAATATACAGCAACACAGAAAACTAGAAATTATGTGTTGGAGAAAACTATGTTAAACTCTGTGGGTCTAAAAGATCTGTAGGAACATACTGCATAGAACTTAGACTATTGTATGTCTTTGAGAAGACAGAATGTAAAGTATCTATTAGATTTTCCCTTAAGAATTATAAAGATTCATAGCTTAAGAAAAATTTAAATCAGAGACAGTAGAAAAAGAAGAAATATTAGTTTTTGAGTAGGAACATTATTTAATGTTTGAAGGATCAGAACATCAAAATAAAAGTAAGTGAAAAATAGAATAATATAAAAGTAAAGGTAATGCATGTATATGCTATTTTCTAATTTATAACATAGAAAGCTTTTTCTTCTTCAAGAATGAACGTTTTCACCAATACATCAAAGGGAGAATTTGTTGCAAAAGGAATGTGCTTGCAGCTAAGCAAGCTATTGCATAAAACTTTCTATCACATTAAAAAGAGAACATGGAAGAGTCTTCATTGGAGTTACCAAAGGAAGTAAAGTTTCAGAAAACATACGAGCTATTATTGCATATAATTTAGAGAAGGTACTTTGCATACCTAGACAACACATCTTATAATTGTATGACTTCTTACAAGTACATACCATGATTATTTCATTTTATTTGAAAACAAAACAATAAAATGCAGAACCAGAGGTGAAAAAGTAGTTATTATAGCTTCAATGATGTTAAGCTGAAGTCACTTTCCTCAACATCTTTTCAGTGGAAATGAAGTTTCTGGTTAAGCAAAGAATTTTCCCAATTCATTTTGTTTTCTCATTTTAAAAAAATAAGTAAAATGCCTCTCAGTTTAACTAGAAAAATTGGTTGTGACTAACCTCCTTAATAATTTAATATTATATGTATCAATAACAAGGGAAGAATATCAAAGGATAATTTTAGATAGAGAATAAGATAAATGCTCTTGATACCTAAAAGGGGTACCAATGGATTGATTTGCTGGGGTTTAGCTCAGTTGGTAGAGAGCTGCTCTGTACTCCCTGAGGCCCTGGGTTCAATCCCCAGCACTACAAAAATGGGGGAAGGACCTGGCAGTCCACTGCTGAAACAATCAGCCTTTAAAAACCCCCATGAATAGCAGAGAAGCTCTGACATAGTGCCAGGCATGGCACAGTGTTGGGGAGTGTTTTGTTCTCTTGTACATAGAGTTACTATGAGTTGGACTGGACTCGATGGCACCTAGTAACAACAATTGGCTTGATTCAGGTTTTGCCATAATGTAGCACTAAGATAAAATGGTAGTTATGATAAAGCTGAAGATAATGCAGGAAAATGAAGGACTTTCTACATTTAATGTTGTCAAGTAATAGAAGAGAAAATTTTATGAATAATCTTTGCATATTGGAAATATTTTACTGAAAGTGAGATTATACTCCTTTAGGGGGATTTCCCCCATGTGGATATCAGCTTGTGGTGCTGTGGTGGCCTGTGTGTTGCTGTGATGCTGAAAGCTATGCCACTGGTATTTCAAATACCAGCAGGGGTTCCCATGGTGGACAGATTTCAGCTGAGCTTCCAGATTAAGATAGACTAGGGAGAAGGACCCAGCAGCCCACTACCAAAACAATTAGCCGTTGAAAATCCTACGAATAGTAGAGAAGCACTGTCAAATCCAGGGCTTGAAAATGAGCCCCCCAGGTTGGAAGGCATTCAGGAAATTACTGGGGAACAGTTGTCTCCTCAAAGTAGATTCACCTTAATAGTGGGGATGGAGTAAAGGCCCTGGGACCTCCATTTGCTGATGTGGCATGACTCGAAATGAGAAGTAACATAGTGGCTGCAACAGTGAACTCAAACATAAAAAGATTGTGTGCATGGCTCAGTGTCCAGTAGTGTTGCCTTCTGTTGCACATAAGGTATCTGTGAATTGGACCCAACTTGATGACATCTAACAACATCAGCAAGAGGATTTCAGAAGGAATTCCTTCACTGAGAGGAAATGAAGTTGATTGATTTGTGCACTTCATTCCAAGAATAACAGCAGAGACTTCTTGAGGACCATAATCTAGATAAATCTATCAATCTCATTTAATCAAAAAATCTTTGAATTTGTTAATATTGCATCCATGTTAGAATTGTTTAATGCTGGACAATTTCTTAATATCACTTAATGATGTTGATTATTGTCACAGACCTGTTGGATAGAAGAGCTGCAAAAACAATCCAGGTGCTAACACGGTACTGATGCAATAACCACTGTGCCATGTGATCTTACCTCACACCGAAGATCCTCCTGTGATTCTGTTATAAATAGTGGCAGTGTGGCCAGGTGCCATGGTTCACTCCTGTAATTGCAGTGACTCAGGAAGATTGCAAATTTGAGGCCTGAGGCAGCCTGCGTAACTTAGCAAGAGCTTGTCTCAAGATAAAAAATAAGAATGGATGAGAGGCGAAGGCCAGTGATGGAGCACTTGCAAAGCATGCACAAGGTCCTGGGTTCAGCCACCCAGTACTGCAAAATAAATAAATAGATAAATAGTGTCTGTACAACTATTTGTGTAGACACACTATAGTGAAGCTTTTTAGAGTTGTTGAAGTTTATTGAAGCCCCAAATCAGTTTTTCTAAGTACATAGAGGGAGAAGAAGACTGTTAACGGTTGTCAGTAACAGATGCTGCTAGATATCTCTATAAGTAGTACCACATTCCAAAGAGAATTGTAGCATCTCTTTTGTTGTTTTTGGAAATAAATAGTGAGATAGGCAGTCAAGAGGCAGGGAAGAGCTGAAGTTAATTATGTAGTATATCTTACCCTTTACTGGGAAAATTACATTATTAATGAAGACATACAACATACAAGGTACTAATAAGTTTTGCTTACATCTGGGTATAAAAGGCTTTTATCAGAGACCCAGGTGTGATGGTGCAGGCCTGTAATCCTAGGGACTTGGGAGGCTGTAGCAGGACGATCACAAGTTCAAGAGGCAGAGGCAGCTTGCATAATTTAGAAGGCTCCTGTCTCAAGATAAAATATAATAAATGGACTGGGGGAGCAGCTCAGTGGTACAGTGCTTGCAAAGTATGCACGAGGCCCTGGGTTCAGCCCCACAGTACCACACAAAAAAAGAGACTTTACTATATACACATAGAGTAGTAGCTGAGGACTTTGTGTGGTGATGGGTGGCTATCAATCTGGGAGTAAAAATTAGCTGTAAGTAATTCCCACATAAGCAATTCATTGAAAGTTTGTGCTATATAAATATATGATCATATATTTTAATAAATATTTATTGTATAGATAGTAAAAAGCTATTATAATGGTAAAAGTAAAAATGACATCGAAAGATTTAGATCAGCCAGGCATGGTGGCACACACCTGTAATCCCAGTGATTCTGGAGGAGGAGGCAGGGGGATCATGAATTTGAGACCAGAGGCAACCTATGTCCCTTAGCGAGACCCTGTCTCAAGATAAAAAGCAAAAAGTGGGTGGAAGGTGTGGTCAGTAGTAATAGAACATTTGTCTAGCATGTGGAAGGCCCTGGGTTCAATCCCCAGTACTGCCAAAAAATAGAATAAATGAGATTTAGGTCATATGACAAGAGTGGGCACAGAATAACAGAATATGGAACAAGAAAATCTTAATGTTCTATAGAGATTTTAGCTTGACTGATAGTTCTAGTGCTACTGAGGGTGCTAAAGAATAAATTAGTTAGCACACTAATGAATTCAACAGATCAATGATGCAGGCTATTGCGTTGGACAGGGAGCTAATTCAAAGGCAGGACACTTGGATTCTATTTCAGATTCCTTCACTGCCAGCGTGTGTCCTTGGCTGGGATGTTTATTTCTCATTTCTCAGTCAAAGCCCCACAATTCTAAAATCTAGAGATCACGTTTTAGGATAGATTCTGTACAAGGAGAGTTAATGGCTCTGTACATTTCCAGTTACATTTGGAAAACAAATCTATGCTTATTGTTAATACTACAAAAAGTCTTACATATGAGTAAAAGTTTTCTTTCATTCCTCTGCCAGGGTTTTGCAGATGGCAACATCAGTGAAAAAAATCTTTCTCTATGTTTATTATCAATCCATAATAGTTATGGTCAGGTGGCTAATTAGTCTATTATTATTTTATAGCTAACCAGAAGTAATTATATGGATGACACAATGGATGTGTGCTTTCGTTCACAGCGGTGGGACATGGAATCTGTAAATCATCCTTATGGGGAAACAAGACACCTGGAAATAGATGGGATGCCTTAGATCAAGTTGGGGGCCTAAGTGTGGCACAGCCCATCCGTGCATCCACATGGAAAAAGGGAAAGAGCCTAACGACCCTGGATCAGAGCATCCACAGTCATTTAAGAATGTTGCTGACATTTAAAATGTGTCTAGTGACTCCATTAGACACTGCATTGGCCCCTGAGGGGATGTTAATGCCACGTGAACTGTGCATGTGTGTCTTCTTCTGAGTACATCCAAAGGGAGAGCATTTTCTCCTATCACATCAATAGCCCGATTTAGTTGAAAGAAGGAGAGCAAGCTTTCAGAAGCAGCCCAGAATTTCTAGAAGAGTTATCTCGGGTCTGACCATGCTGAGGATAGTGGGACAGTGCAAAAGAGAAGGCTTAGCACAAGGCAGTGGTGGCCAGGAGCCAAGAAGACACATTTTGCAGCCCCTTATCTGAGATTCCTCCCCTGCCCACACCAGCTGGGGAGGCTTCATCACTGTCAAGCCTGCTGTTAGCGTTAGAGAGTTTCCTTATCAGTGGGTTTGGAGCTGACATCTCAGCCCCCTCTGAGTAGCAGACAGGCAGCTTTATCCATTTCAGCTCTCATAGCCTCACTCATTAGAAAGGAATGCTCCAGTCAGGGGCTGTGTGTGTGTGTGTGTGTGTGTGTGTGTGTGTGTGTGTGTGTGTGCACGCGTGCAGTCAGCAGGTGCACATGGATGGGGTGGGGGCACTCTGCTCATCTGAGGGTTCTCTGCCTCCTTTGTGACCATCTGACTTAGAAATATGTGTGATGTGGTAGTAATAGATTTAACTAGAGGCGGGGGGGCATGATAGATATGCTAGCATTTGGGAAGTATAAAGAGAATGTGCAGGATTATATTCCTCTCAGTGCAGAATTAAGTAAATAGATGGCACATGGTCAATAAGTGCTGTGAAAAATTAATATCATACCTTTGTGCCATGAATGAGTTGGTTCAAATGTGCTCATATAACCATTGAATGTGTCAGAACTGCTTTAGTGGCTGGGGACAGGGCAATGAAAAGAGGTCCCTGTCCTCATGGTATGAGAACATCAAGGTACAAGGTACTGTGGACCAACCCCCTCACCTTAAATCTATTACTACCACATCACACGTATTTCTAAGTCAGGTGTTCACAAGGGAGGGAGAGAACCCTGGGATGAACAGAGTGCCCCCACCCCATCCATGTGCACCTGCTGACCCCCCCCCCCCCCCCCCCCCCCCCCCCCCCCCCCCCCCCCCCCGCCCCTGACTGGAGCATTCCTTTCTCATGAGTGAGGCTATGAGAGCTGAAATGGGTAAATCTGCCTGTCTGCTACTAGGGAAGTCTGAGATGTTCTAGGGGCTCCACAGGGCATTGAATTTCACGCTAGTACCTGAAGGGAATAGACCATCGAATTGCACTAGGCAGGAGTATTCTGCACAGGAATATACACCGAATTCAAATGTCTCCAAGAGTTGTTGAGTTGTGAAGTGTTAAAAACATTATATTTGAATGGGAAAGTGAGTAATGCTCTTTAGGCCGTATGCATAGGAAGGGACCAGATGATATGATGCTTTGGGGTTACATTTGAAGGATTTGAGATGTTATTGGAGAGTAATGTTAAGCAATGGGAAGGTTTTAAAGGAAGGGATGTGAGAAGATACGTTGAGTAGAGTGAGGGGCCAGGAAGGAAGCTATTAACAGTGGTCTATATTAGAAATGCCTGCAGCTGTACCACTGTGGCGTCCAATCCTGTCAGATCTTGAAAGCTAAGCAGGGTTGGACCTGGTTAGTCCTTGGATGGGAGACCACCTGGGAACACCAGGTGCTGTAAGCTTGGGAGAAGGACTCGGCATCCCACTCCCCAAAAACAATCAGCCATTGAAAACCCTATGAATAGCAGAGAAGCACTGACAATAGTGTTTGGTCTGCTGTACATAGGGTCACTATGAGTCGGACATTGACTCAATGACATCTAACAACAAAACAACATTAGAAATCATGGTCACTTGGATGAGAAAGCGATACTGTAATTGGAAGGGAGTGACAGATTCTAGAAATATTCAGATGGTAGAATAAAATAGCCAGAATTTTCCCTCAAGACATCCATAGTCTAATGGAACAAGAGATGTCTGAACAATTAATTATGAGATCATGTGATATGTACAAATGAGAGTAATAATATATCAACATAATATCCATATAATCATTTATAATAAAACAATATAATGTATCCTGTTCATTGGTATTAAATCTCTTGTCTATGCACTAGAGGAAGCGCAAAATAAATTGCAAGTCCCAAAGAAACTAGGGTTTGTCCTTTGCTAAAGAAATAACGAAAGAAGGATTTGCATTTATTGAGCTCTTACTGTATTATAGGCACTGTATTTAGTGTTCTGAAACCACAATCTTCTTTAAATTTCATATTCCTACAAGGTAGTTCTTTGCACTTGGCATGTACAGATGATAAAATGGATGGGATGCAAAGAGTAAATCACCCATGCAGGTTACAGCTACTTAGTGGCCTGACTGTCATTAAATCCCAGATCTAATTTTGAATATGAATTCTTCTGTCACCTTGTCTCATGTGCTCATGAGAGGATAGAAAAGAGTGCAGAAGCTGTGAGGAGATACCCAGTAAGGTTTTCCAAAGTCTAGTCAACTTTCTGCCAGTAATAAGTAAGCTGATTTTCAATGCTAGAATGATTGATGTGTGCCTTAAAAATTCTATAACTATGTAAATATATTAGAAAAATGGGACATAATCCTCATGTCTATGACAATATTGTTTGAAGTGAAGCTGACATACAGGAGGACACCAAGTTGAGTGAATTGAAAAACGTAGATAATAATAAGAGACATGTTGACAGAGCAGAAATTGAGGGTGGAAGTTGATACAGAGAATACTAGTTACTATTAACCCATTAACATTTATTCTAGCTGGAACTTATTTTCAAAATACTGTGAAGAAACTGCTTTTTTTTTTACTGTCCCCTAAAGGCATGCCTCTTTTTTATTAGTGATTTTTAATGTGCAACTTAATCAGTCTGATGATGACATTTCTATACATGCATTTCATTGTACATTGCTCATGTTTGCCTCCCCTGTTACACCCTCATTATGCCCTACCCCTATCCTCTCCCTCCACATCAAAGATCCCCTTCTACTTGCATGTTTTGTGTGTAAATCGTCTGTCTATATCCTGATTTTGCCTTCTGGGCAACATATGTGGTATTTCCTCTCTTTCTCCCATTACCATTTCTTCTTTTCCCTTCCCCCCTTTCTTTAATCCATTATCATTCTCTACATAGACGTCTTCTACTTCCATTACTTATGTGTTTTAATATTGAATATAATTTGAAGCCTAACATCCAGATATCAGAGAAAATGTGATGTTTATCTTTCTGCGTCTGGCTTATTTTGTTTAAAATGATGATCTCTAGTTCATCATTTTTCAGGAGATGCCATAATTTTATCTTTCTTCGTGGCTGAATAAAACTCCATGGTGTATATATACCATAATTTCCTTATCCACTCATCAGTTGATGGACACCAAAGTTGATTCCGTATCTTAGCTATTATGAATAATGCCACCGTAAACATGGAGGAGCAGGTATATGCAGTATATTGGCTTCTATTCCTTCAGATATATTCTTTATATTTCTTCTGATTCCATCCAGGAGTGAATAGGTGGGTCATACATAGGCATGGGCAAGGACTTTCTGAGAAAAAACCCCAATAGCACAAGAGACAAAAGGAATTGACAAATGGGATTGCATAAAATTAAGAAGGTTTTGCCCAGCAAAGGGCATAATTACCAGAATGAAAACACAGGCTTCAGAATGGGAGAAAATCTTTGCCAGCTGTATATCAGACATATATAGAATATATATTATATATATATATATATATATATATATATATATATATATATATATAAAAAATATATAGAGAGAATATACAAAGAACTTAAAAAATTAAACACCAGAACGGCAAAGTATATATAGATATACAGATATATATAGAATATATATAGAATATATATATAGAATATATAGAATACATATATATAGAATATATATATATATAGAATATATATATATAGAATATATAGAATATACAAAGAACTTAAAAAATTAAACACCAGAACAGCAAAGTATCAAATCAAAAAATGGGCAAAAGAAATGAACAGAGACTTCTCAAAAGAAGAAATACAGATGGCCCATAATCATATGAAAAAGTGTTCAATATCCTTAGCCATCACAGAAATGCAAATCAAAACTTCCCTGAGATACCATCTCACCCCAGGCAGAGTGGCTTCCATCAACAAAACAACAGTTGCTGGGGAGGATGCGTGGAGCAAGGAACCCTAGCACTCTGCTGGTGGGAAAGCAGATTGGTGTAGCCACTATGGAAATCAGTATGGAAGTTCCTCAAAAAACGGTAAAAAGGCATGATTCTTGAGAGGAGGGCAAAGTACTTCTCTTTCTCCCTTTGAGATGGAACTACTAAGCCTCATTGCAGTTTGAAGACTTATTCTCCGACGAAAGTTCCTGTAGATGCTACAGATTCTACAAGGATGTTACAGTTTCCCTCATCAAGTACTGTCAGAGTTCACTGCCTTCAGAATGCAGACACCATACTTGCTTTGGCTGGTCACAAAGGACTGCAAGGAGGACATTAAGGCTGGTGTGAGACCACATTGCTCTCTGGCCCTTTCCCTGGTCCAGTAACTTTTGCCAGACCCTTGGGCTTTAAGAGATCAGGAGTTTTGGAGAACAATGTGGGTGGTACTTTAACATCAATAGATGCTAATAGCTGCTTATCTGGGAATTTTCTTAAATTTTAACTGATTTTTTATCTTGAAACACTCCTGTCTTATTGAGAAGTTTCAATGTATTAGTTGGCTCCTGAGGTATTTAAACCTAGCAATCTTTTTCAAGAGCCTGATCATACACACTCTAAGACCATCTGGAATCCTTATATGCTCGTGAAATGTCAAATAATAGAGTACTTATTAAGAAACAGCTAAAGGAGAACACCCCAAATTAATCAATATTTGGAAAAAATAGTGACAAATCAAATACCACCAAAGAAACAAAGAATCAGATTGTTCTATTGTACTGTTTATGAGCAAAGAATAATTCATCTGTTTGGGAAGGCACCCTTAGGCACCCCAGAGGTTTTAGGAACCCCCATGGTAAATTGCTGCTTTCATACAGTACTTGGTACCAGAGTTAGCAGAAGAACTAATTAAATATATGTATGGGTTGATTTTAGGACTAATTCAAAAAGAACAGGCACTTCATACAACAGATTTGCTTTCTATTATTTGAACAATCAGCTTTCCTCTTGTTCTTTCTATTCATAGATCTATTTGTTCCATGTGGCCTATCTTGAGAGCAGTCTTTAGAACCAGACAAGTAAAATATGACCAAAGATAAATAGAATGTTAACTGCATGAGTAATTTAGGTCATAATAACAGAAGAATTTATTGCTAAGTCAAATATTGGGTAATTTCCTGAAAGACATTTATTTCAAGTGCCCAATAGTCACCTCATTTTAACAGTGGCATAAATCCCAGTAAATCCAGGTGAAGTTATTAGGTTATTCATTTCTTAGTACCTGTGCCCGTTACCCTTTTCTCTCTGGTGGCTATAAATCCTTGAAACAAGATTCATTGATCTATTCATTCATACAGTAATTCTTTCAACAGCATTTATTGAATGCTTATTTTTATTTATAATTTTATATAATATTTTAATGCAGCAAAACTACAGAGAGAAAGGTACACAAATCATAAATACACATCTCAGTGAATGATGATAAAATAAATATGGCAGACCATACCACCCAGCTTGGGGAACAGAAAATTCTTAGCTTCTCAGAATTCCCTTTGTACATATTTCTAAGCATTGTCTCTTCCCAAAGGTAAACCCTATCCCAACTTATAACCTGTTTTAGATATTATATACATAAATTCACACTGTATTTTTCTGTGTCTGGATTCTCATGTAATATATTTTTTTAGTTTTATATTTTTCTATTTGCAGTACTGAGGGGCTGAACTCAGGACCTCAGGCATGCTTTGCATATCCTGTATCACTGAACTGCACCCTAGCACCTTTTTATATTTTTTATCTTGAGACAGGGTCTTGATAAATTACACAGGCTGCCCTTGGCCTTGAACATAGAATCCTTTTGCCTCAGCCTCCCAAGTTGCTGGGATTAGAGGCTACTGAGGTATTTACACTTAGCAGTCTTTTACAACAGCCCGATCATACACACACTAAGACCATATGGAATCCTAATATTTTCATGAAATGTCAAATAATACAGCTATTCTCTGATATCTTTGGAGTTTTATGCAGGTTGTACAAAACAGTATGTCATGGAGTTTTCTGTCTGTGTATTCTGTTGTCTGAACAACATACTATGTATTCCATCATTCTACAGTTGATGTATTTATTTTTTAGTATTAAGGATAATATTACCTTGAAGATTTTGTACAGTATGTTTGGTACATGTATATATATATTTCACTTGGGATTATTCGACAAGGAGTACTGTACACTACACACATCTTAAAGAAGTAGCTCATTAAATTCTTATTCACACAATTACCACTAAAATCAATATAACTCCCCCCAAACTCCCCCATAACCTTTCCAAGAGCTAAAAACTTTTTCTTAATGTTTTTGAATTGTTTGCCAAAATGGTCTTTCTTATCATTACTTTAAAATAATATTCATAAAGTCCTTGTTTGATATTTCTATTTTACTTACCTTCTATGAGTCTAAACCTTAATTTAACCTTAATAGCTGTGTTCCTTACTGTGTCTTTCAGTTTGTGTTTTCTCATATGCCTGATCATTTTTGATTGAGGGCTAACCATTGTTTATGGAAATACATATGGATAATTTGAGACAGTCTTCCTCCAGAGATGACTTGCTTTTGAGACAGGCAGCCCCGCTATTGAGGTCTCATTGCAAATCCATCTGAATAAGAAGGTTTATGACTGGGCTTTAGACTGAAGAGACCTATTTGTTTTTAATTCATGCTTACTCCTGGGATATACTTGTGCTTTTCAGGCCAAACCTGGGCTTACCTGCTGTCTTGTCCTGAGAGGTCTTGAATTCATGTGTCTGCCTGCCAGCTCCTATGAGTGGTGATAGCTACTATAGAAGCCCAGGTGCTCAGCTACTCTGGAAATCAGCCTTCCTTCAGAGGTGGATACATGATCTTCCACATGCAGGGCTCACCTCTCTATTATTCCGCATGTTAGGTTCCTGGGGTTTAACTGAGTTGGTAGAGTGCTGCTCTGTGCTCGTGGAGGCCCTGGATTCAATCCCCAGCACCGCAAAAAATGGGAGAGGGACATGGCAATCCACTTTTGAAGCAATCCTGAAACAGCCATTGTAAACCCTAAGAATCACTATGAGTCTCACCCTACCCTACGGCACCTAACAACAACAACATTTTGGGAGAAGGACCCGGCAGCCCACTCCCAAAAAACAATCAGCCATTGAAAACCCTATGAATAGCAGGGAAGCATGACAGTAATGTCTCCTCTGTTGTATATAGGGTCCCTATGAGCCAGATATCAACTCAGCGCCACCTAACAACAGCAATAGACCCTGTAGCTGGGCGTGGTGGCACACACCTGTAATCCCAGTGGCTCCGGTAGATGGAGGCAGGAGGATTGCAAGTTCGAGACCAGAGGCAGTCTGCATAACTTAGGGAGACCCTGTCTCAAAAAAATTAAAAAATGGGCTGAGGGGGCAGCTCAGTGGTCTAGCACTTGCAGAGCATGCAAGCGCGAGGCTCTGGGTTCAACCCTTAGTACTGGGGGAAAAATAAAGCAATAGACCCTGAACATTCTCATTGCTTTGCTATTCTAGTGTATTCTAACTTAAAAAACAATTTTTTGTATACTTTTTCTAATTGTTCTTGAAGGGACAGTCTAAAGCAAATTAGCCTGACTTTGCCAGAAGCCCAACACTTCTGAGAGCTTTATTTATTTACTTTTGCAGCCTCTGCAGGAGGAGATGAAAACACAGAGTTTAATAGCAAACAATCTCTCCCCTCAAGCTACTCTCTGTGTTCTAGTAGAGACAGAAGTACAGAAAACAAAACCAACTGTGAAATCTTACACTACCATGTGATTGGGGTTATAACAGATGTGAGTTCTAGGGATGGCGGTGGGATGGAGAAGAAATGGTTAACATGGCATTGTATGTCAGGAAGGGCTTTGCAGATTTAGGACATTCTTGAATTGAAAATTGAATATAAAGGATTTTTTTTGGTAGTTATTGTTGGGATGATTTTGGAAGAGGTGTATCTTGTAAGTCAACTAGAAAGCTCCCCTTGTATTGAGACTTAAAATGAGTAGAAATTTTCCCCTGTTGAAGAAAGGAATGAAGATAGAACATTTCAGGTAGGAACAAAGAAAAGTACACTCAGAGTCCAGGATGATTTCCAGGTCTTTCTCTACCTCCCAAGTGTGTATTCTCTAATTGTGAGGGTACATAGAGGGCACTGCCACAGAACCCCCTTATCTGCCCCAGGAGGTGGTCCCAAACATTTTATGTTCTCTGTAGTCACTTAGAAGCTTCAGGTTTCTGCAAACTAAAGCCAAGAAGAAATGTGAAGCCTGTCTATTTCCATCCAGCCTAGCATCTTTTTTATCTTTTTGTCCAAAGGCTATAGTCACAAACACAAAATAATTGGATTAAAACAACAAGAATGAATCTCCAAACAAAACAAAAAGTAAAATATAAAGTTCTGTCAGATTTAAGAATATACACTGAGAATCCAGAGCCTGGGAGGACAGAATTCGGCCATCTGTTTCATATAAACTGATGTCTAAATTATGCCATATGATTGGATTGGATCTATACAAACATCTGGTTCAAGCTCTACAATAGTTGAGTGTTCTCTTTTGACTTGACTTATTTTTACTGAACTTGGCCTTCACAATGGGCTCATCAGTTGAGCTTACAGACATAGCCTCTGTATATTATTTTTTTCAAATACTGTGGCATAATTCAGGAGCTAGTTTATGAGAAACAGACTGATAACCCAGGGCACGTTGGGACAGCGCTTTTTTTTTTTTTTTTTCTGCTTACATCTGAGGATTTTTATTCCAGCTGTTCTGGAATCTTACTTGAGACAATAGAGGGAGGATTTCCAAGAAGTTGTTATGTCTTGCTATTATTATAGGGGTAAGGATTTCATTAAAACAGATTAGTCAAGGAATATACACAGACAATGATTCCAGGCAAAACAATTTGTTATTCTAGCAGTCTATTCGTATCAGAAGTCGTCTTGCATAAAGTAAGATAGAAATCTGCTTCTTAGGTGTTCTTTCCTTTACTGGCCCTCTTTGGTTCTTCCTTGGAAAAGGAACCCAAAGGCATTCTCAAGCATACCATCTGATGTCTAAGGAATCTTAAGCCATAGGATTTAGATAAATCTGCAGAGTGCTGTTTCCTAGAGTTGCTCTAATGTTAAGTTCATTCAAGGCATAATTAATTTTTACATAAGCCAAAATAGTCTTCTCTTCCTCTGCCTGAATCTGTAACTACAGACTGTTGGGAGATTTATCTTGACAGTGGTGGCATGGGAGGCGCGATGGGAGTGGAGTTCGGGTTTCAGGCGAGGACAAAGAGGGAGGGGTTGACAGGATGGATTAGGTGGCTGTTTTGTTGTCTTTGTAAGCTTATCCTCCTCTAGGATTACATCCTCTTTTGATGCATTATTTTCTAAGTCTACAAAATACAAACTTGCATTCCATTTTTGGTATGATAACTTAGGGAATTATTACACTTCTACACAATTCTCAAGAATATGATACCTAATCCCTTCTTCTAGTTGAAAAACTGGCTCTTTTCTGTGATATGTTCAATAATTTTGTTTCATGGTTTGTCAACCAAAAAGCATTCATAAATAATATAGCATATGTAATTTTTTCATTAATAGTTATTAGTGGGTACAGAGTAGTAAGGCTTTTGCTATTTCCATTGTGTACCTGTCACATCATTTTTGGTTACACTTACATCAATTTACATAATTTATGAAACTGATTACTATGTGGTAAAATCATTTGCAATTATGGGTTATAGGCCTGTTTTTTCCCATGTATTCATATAGTTGCATCATGTAACTTGAGATTGTCTTCTCCTCCTTTTTAGCCTTCTGTGTTATTTCTCCTCCCCATCACCCCTTCCACAGTCTTTGCTCCCCCTGCTAGACCCTCTCCCCTTCTTTCTGCTCTATTTATATTTTCCCTTCTTAAATAAATCTAATTGTTGTTTTTATATATCTACATATTTATAGGTTCTTTTCCTTCCTTTAAGTTAGCTTTAGCTCCCTGATAAGAGTGAGAACATATTTCTCTTTTTGGCTCTGGGTTTGTTTGCTTAGGATGATATTCTCCAGTTACATCCATTTTCTACAAATGACATTGTTTCATTCTTTTTCACTGCAGAGTAATATTCAACTGTGTATATATACCACAACTTTTTAAACCATTCCTCTGTTGTTGGGCCTCTTGATTGATTTCATACCTTTGTGGTTGTGAAGAGTGTTGCATTAAATATTGAAAAGTAGGTGTCCTTGTGGTATATCCTTTGGATTTATTCCCAGGAATGGTTTGGCTGGGTCTTATGACAGTTCTATTCTTAGTTTCCTAAGGTATCTCCTTATTGATTTCCAAAGTGGTCGAATTACTTTACAATCCCACCAGCAGTGTAAAAGTGTTCTTTTTTTCCTCTGCATTCTCACCAGAATTTGTTCTTATTTGTTTTGTTGATCTTGGCCATTCTTACTGGAGTGAAATGGAATCTTATTGTTGTTTTGATTTGCATTTCCCTAACAGCAGGGAATATTGAGCATTTTTTCATGTGTTTCTTGGTCCTTAGAACTTCTTCCTTTGAGGATTGTCTATTCATTTCCTTTGTTTACTTATATAATGGGTTGTTTGTTATCTTTGTATTTGCTTTAAGTTCTTTGTGTATTCTTGAAATTAGTCCTCTGTGCAATGTGCAGGATGCAAAGATTCTCTCCCATTCTATAGGCTCTCCCTTAACTCTGTTGGTTATTTCCTTTGCTGTACAGAAGCTTTTTAATTTTATGTAATCCTTTGTTAATTCTTTGTGCTATTTCCTGGGTGATTAGAGTCTTGTTAAGGAAATACTTTCCTATGCCTATGTGTCAGAGCATGTTTCCTATCTTCTCTTCTAGTAGTTGAAAGGTTTGCAGTTTTATTTGAGGTCTCTTACCCATTTAGACTTGACTCATGTAAATTGAGATATACAAGTCTATCTTCAGTTTTCTGCAAATGAATGTCCAGTTTTTCCAGCACCATTTGTTGAACAGATCGTCTTTTCTCCATTGAACGTTATTAGCCCCTTTGTCAAAAATCAGGTTGTGTGTAGTTGCATGGATGTATCTATGGGTCTTTGATTTTGTTCTGTTGGTCTTCAAGCCTATTTTTGTGCCAGTACCAAGCTGTTTTTTCCCCTGTAGCTCTGTGGTGTAGTCTGAACTCAGATATAGTGATCCTGCCTACACCGTTTTTGCAGCTTAAGATTGTTTTGGGTATACATAATCTTTTGTGCTTCCATATGAATTTTAGGATTATTTTTTTCTGTTTCTGCCATGTCTGTTATTTGAATTTTAATGAGGATTGCATTAAATCTGTAAATTGCTTTTGGTGATGTAGCCATCTTTACAAAATTGATTCTCCATATGTATGAACAAGAGAGGTCTTTCCATCTTGTGGTATCTTCTGTAATTTCCTTCTCTAAAGTTTTGAAGTTTTCCTTGTAGAGATATTCAGGATCTTTGGTTACATTAATACCTAAATATTTAGTATTTTTATAGGTCATATACATAAATATATTGTTGTTATAGTTAGGTGCTACTGAATCAAATCCAACTATAGTGACCCTATGTACAACAGAACAAAAACACTACTGAATACTGTGCCATGACCATGAACTTTTGTGTTTGAGCCCATTCTTGAAGTCAGTATGTTTCTTCTCATTTTGACTCATGCCATATCAGCAACTGGAGATTGCAAGAGCTTGACTCCATTCCCACCATTAAGGTTGATTTTACTTTAAGGAGGCAATTCTTCCTCTCTCATCTTTTGACTCCCTTCCATCCTGGGAGTCTCATTTTCCAGTACCATATTTGACAGTGCTTCTCTGCTATTCACAGGGTTTTCAGTGACCATTTGTACTTGGAGTGGTCTGCTGGGTCATTTCCTAGTCTTAGGCTGGAAGGTCAGCTGAAACCTGCCCACTATGGTTGGGCCTCCTGGTATCTGAAATACTGGTAGCATAGCTTTCAGCATCACAGCAACATGCAAGCTCCTACAATATAACAAGCTGACAGACATGTGGGGGCCATAAATATATAGGGATGGGATCATGTCATATTTATCATTTTTTACCCAGCATCTGGGGTATGGGTCATAAATAACAATAAGGAGAGAATCCATATTTATTGAGGGCCTGCTCTGGGGTATGTGCATTAGGTGAAGCATCTTCTTTAATGTTAATAGTTACCCTTCTGGAGAAAGGATGATCGATAGTTTAAAACTAAAAACAGAGTCTGTCATACAAAAGACTGGCAACTAAATATTGTTGTTATTGTTGAGCTGGTTAACTGCTCCAGGGAGGGTGGCTTTCATCTGTAATTCCAGAATTCAGGAAGCTCAAACAAGAGCAGACTGAGCTCAAGGCTAGCCTGGGCTATACTGGTTGAAAAATTGATTGAAAAAAGTTTCATGATGTAAACATTTTGTTGAGTTGATAGAGATCAGATCATTAAACATTTCATGTAGTTAAATCTGGAAAGTATGACTTGAGAAATTGAAGTTGTTTCTAGTAAAAATGAGTAGTTTCAAGGGATCCTATGTATTATGTATTATGTGTGTCAATGAGGTCTTTATTACTAAGTTTAGATAGTTGTTTTATATGTTGGAGACATGTCTTTCCTGGGATTTGGCAGAATTTTCTTGGCGGAGGGAAGGAAGCCTGACTTTCCAACTATATTAATCATCTCAAGAAAGCAATGGGGAAAAGGTTGTTGATTCTTTAATTTCATATATTGACTCATATATTGACTTTAGGAATGAAAAGCTTTGAAATTTCATATGTGACTGAATGCTTAAGAAACTTAACATTTTACCTATTTTATATCTAATGCTGTTTTTTAGGTAAATAAGCATTTGTGTTCTATAATATGAAATGAATTAATTTCTGTTTCTATTTTTTATTGTTTTTGTCATTTCACTCCATCAGAACATTTTGTTATATTTTACTTTGGGGACTTTTAGGTGCCTATTTAAAATGAATGCTGTACTTATGTCTTAACTTTAGGTTCTTCTAATTTTGTGGCAGAAGCCATCACCATTTACCAATGTGATCAGTTATTTTGATATTTTATGCCTATTTCTAGATATATAGATCAAGGTTTCTTTTTAATTTTGCTCATTCTGTAGAAGAAGAGGTGACACTCTTCATTTTAAGGACTGTGAAAGAGAAAGAGAAGTATGTCTTAGGCATAATATCTTGTGCTAGAAATAGGGTTGCTATGTTTAGCATATGAATTTAACAGGACACTCAGTTAAATTTGAACTTATAATAAACAAATACCTTACAAAAACATGAAAAATGATCACTGTTTATATAGCAATCCTAGTCAAACAGTGTTCTAAATTTTACTATTTTAATCCTACTATCACGTCGGGCCTGGTTAGTACCTGGATGGGAGACCGCCTGGGAATACCAGAAGCTGTAGGCTTGGGAGAAGGACCTGGCAACCCCCACCCAAAAATCAATCTGCCATTGAAAACCCTATGAACAGCAGAGAAGCACTGACAATAGTGTTTCCCCTGTTGTACAGAGGGTCGCTATGAGTCGGATACTGACTCGACGGCACCTAACAACAACAACAACAATCACTTCTTGGCCTGCGAAACTAAGCAGGGCCAGGCCTAGTTAGTACCTGGATGGGAGACCACCGGGGAATACCAGATACTGTAGGCTTGGGAGACAGACCCTGCAACCCACTCCCAAAAATCAGTCTACCATTGAAAACCCTATGAATAGTGGAGAAGCACTAACAATAGTGTTTCACCTGTTGTACATACAGTCTCTATGAGTAGGACAATGACTCGATGGCACCTAACAACAACAACAATCACTTCTTAGCCCTTTTCTGTTAGCTCAGTTGGTACAGTGCTTCTCTGCGATCTCTCAGGCCCTCGGTTCAATCCTCAGCACCACAAAAATGGGGAAAGGACATGGCAATCCACTCCTGAAACAATCTCAAAACAATCAGCCATTGAAAACCCTGTGAGGGTCGCTATGATTTGGGCTCAACCTGATGGCACAAACCAACAGCAGCAAGTACTTTGCAAAAATTTTACATCACACTTTGACAGTTTAGAAAATTAAGGCTCAGAAATATGTGAAAGTTTCTGCTAGTAGTCTCATAGCCGGTATCTGGAGGCCAGGAACTGTCTGATCCAAATGCTCCCTCACTTTTCCCTTTAGTGCTGACTCCAAGGTCATTTCTGCAGACCTCAAAAGGAGGAGACCAAAATCTGTAATAAATAACAAAAAATAGCAGCAAGACCCTAGCTCCTAAGAAGAAAGCCAATTTTCCTTCCTGCCTCCAACTAGATCTTATTATTCTAAACTCCTAAGAGAAGAAACTGAAGCATTAAAAATTCAAGATGCAATAAGTCATCCCAACTCCTACCCAAAATGTTGTCATGTATCCAGGCAAAAGTAGTTCCCATTCAGAAGCCCTGATCATACTTTCTGTTTGTAAATGTTTTGAGGACTTTATCCTCAGAATTTAATATTTACATTTTATGTACACTTTTCTTTTGTTCAGTACTGAGGGATTAAACCCGGGGCCTCCATATGCTAGGCCAGTGCTCCACCACTTTGCTGTATCCCCAGCCCCTTAGAGACGGAGTCTTGCTGAATTGGACAGGCTGCCTCTGACCTTGATACTGTGATTCTCTTGCCTCAGTGGCCTAAATCTCTGAGATTACCAATGGTGATGGTGTACCCGACCATACTCTTCTCTTTTTTTTTTCCAGTACAGGGTTTGAACCCAGGGCCTCATGCTTGCATGTTCTGCAAGTACTGGACCACTGAGCTGCACCCTCAGCCCATTTTTTTACTTTTTTTGAGACAGGGTCTCACTAAGTTACACAGACTGCCTCTGGCCTTGAATTTGGGATTCTCCTGCCTCCGCCTCCCAAGCCACTGGGATTACAGGCGTGCACCACCACTCCTGGCTTCGGCCATACTCTGCATGTTAAGAATATATAAGAAAATACCAAATGGAAGATAACTCGTATTGTTGTTGTTGTTAGGTGCCATCGAGTCGAGTCCGACTCATAGTGACCCTATGTATAGCAGATCGAAACACTTGCCGATTCTGTGCCAGGCAAACAATCTTATTTATGTTTAAGCCCATTGTTGCAGACACTGTGTCAATCCATCTGGTGGAGGGTTTTCCTCTTTTGCGTTGACCTGCCACTCTCCCAAACATGATGTCCTTCTCTAGGGATTGATCTCTCCTGACTATATGTCTGAAATATGTAAGACGCAGTTTGGCCATTCTTGCTTCCAAGGAGCACTCTGGTTGTACTTCTTCTAGGACAGATCTGTTGGTTCTTTTGGCAGTCTGTGGTATATTCAATAGACGTCTCCAGCACCACGATTCAAAAGCATCAATTCTTTTTCTGTGTCTCTCTTTCAAAGTTCAGCTTTCACAACTGTATGATGCCACTGAAAATACCATGGCATGAATCAGACGCACCTTCGTCTTCAATGTGACATCTTTGCTTTTCAATACTCTAAAGAGACCTTTTGCCACAGCTTTTCCTAGAGAAATGCGTCTTTTGATTTCTTCACTGCTGCTTCCGTGGGTGTTGATTATAGAGCCAAGCCAAGCAAAATCTTGGACAACCTCAATCTTTTCTCCATTTATTGTGAAGTTGCGTGCTGACCTCTTATTACATAATAGAAAACCTTATCTCCATCCTCAGCTTTGCTAATCTTAAATTCTGTTCTTTAAATCGAAGAAGAACACTTACTGTTCCAGATCAGGAAGCAAACACAAAAACAGTTGCTCAAAATGAAGGTGCCTAGAAAAAAACATACACTTTTGTTATTCTCCACGGTGCCATAGATGTGGCAGAACACTTTGGATGACACTATCATCTTATGTTGCATGAGATAAAATACAAACTAGAAATCCATTGATCATTTCAGCAAAGACAAGACGTTCATTCAACATCTGGAAGCAGGGTAGCTATTAAGAAAATCCCACTACAGCCAGGTGCCCCAGGGAACTCCTGAAGCTACGGGGACTCGGGAAGCTGACACAGGAGGATGGTTTCATTCCAAGAAACAACCTATCTTCAGATACAGTCTGCCAGAAGCAGTCTGCACAACCTAGCAAGATGTTGTCTCAAAATAAAAAAATGGAAATGTTAGGGGCTGGAGGTGTAGCTCAGTTGTAGAGAACTTGCCTTGCATTTGCAAAGGCCTGAGTTCAACCCACCAGTACTAGGGACAGAAGAAAAGGAAAGGAAAGAATAGGAAAAGGGAGGAAAGAAAACTGCCTTGACCTTCTAGATGACTCAGAGTATTAAGGTTTTTTTTTTCCTGTCCACTTATTCTGAATAATAGCTATTCTTCCACCAAAACGACTATGCTTTGACATCTGTTTTCAATAGGCTTCTGTTTGTTCCAGTGTCTGACATACACTGTCCAGATCTTGAGTCTGACCTGAGATGACACTATCTGCCCATGAAAGTTCTTGCTATACAATTAAATTTGGGAAGGTTTCTTTCTTTAAACCTTATGAGCTTCCTCCAAGTATTTCTTCATATTCATAGTTAGTTTTATGTGAATCTCTTCTTTGTCTTTGAAGTAATTGAACTTATTATTTTAAAATCTGTGATGGGTGGGGTGGAAGTCCTGAGCATTCTCTTACAAGGAGGGACCCCTAGTCCATATCTCTTCCATCATTCCCTGGTACTGGCTGAGGATTGTTTATACTGGAGGAACATCTGACATTTTAATTACTTGTTCACTTTCTCATTTTATTTTTAGACGTCTTTAAAAATATGTTCATTGTGGGGAGGAGTTTTTAATTGCGTCCACAAATGTTTGTTAAACATCTTTCTACAACTTATTTTATAATTAAAATACACATGCACATGTGCATGCGGTACGTGGAAGTAATATTACACTTCCAGAAAAGTTGCAAACATAACAGAAGTAGCTCCTGAACACCCTTTACTTAGGCCCATCAATTCTTACTGTCTTTCTGTCTGGTTGTCTGTATCTATTCATATCATATCTACCTACCTGCCTATTTATAATGCATTTGTGTGTGTTTATCTACATGTGTGTATATATGTGTTTGTCTACATGTGTGTATATATATGTGTGTATATATGTGTGTATATGTGTACATGTGTGTATATATACGTGTGTGTATATATGTACATATATACACACATGTACATATATATACATGAAAGTAGGTAGACAAACATACATATACATACATGTGTATATATGTGTGTATATATGTACATGTGTGTATGTATGTATATATACACACATGTACATATATACACACATATATGTATGTACATATATATGTATACACACATGTATGTATATGTATGTTTGTCTACCTACTTTCATTGATATCACAATCATCATCATCATCTATATCTGTGTTTTGCATTTTACTGAGAATGGAAAATAACTTGTTGAAAGATAAAACTTTCTACTCTTTCTCTTAAGTTTTTTCAGAATTTTGCTTGTTTTTGCTGTTCTGCATTCTTTCACAGACCACATGTAGCTAGTACTCTTTTTCTGTCAGTTTAATGTGCATGGGAAAATAGTTTTCTAGACTTACTGTAGTTATGCCTTGCTTCAGTTTGTGTTAGTCACATCTGTATAATAGGTTGTTACATAGCTTCATCTCCTCCTTAGATCCAGATGTTCCATCAATAAAATTCTCAAATGCTAAATTAGATCATTTAATTCCATTATCAAGAGTTATGACATTGATATGATAAAGAATTTGTAAAGTTACAATTCTCAATGTGCTATGTTATTATAAGTATTTCTCTTCTCCCACTTACGCACTGTATCTGAAGATAGGTTGTTTCTTGGAATGAAATACACCTCCCTGATTTCTTCCTTATTTGGTTTTCTGAGCATTGATGCTTCCAAATCAATATAGAAAGGCATTGAGGGGAGAGGAAATCAGCTCTGGCTGCGACAACAGCAGTGGCCATGTATTTCCAGGACAGAGTTTAACATCATGGATTTTTGCTTTGGAACGTGATGAAGAATGTTGTTCAGTCTGCTTCCAGATACCTTAGCCATCTTTGTTTGTAGGAATATAGCATGAGTGCTATAGTTTCATCTTTGAAAGCGTGGCAGAGAATCCAAATTTCTGGATGTAGTTGACTCTCAGTTCAACTTGACAACAAAAGAATGGCAAGAATGCTGTGATTTCTGGGATGAGGCATTAATAGCTTAGAATATTTTAAATATTTTTGAGTATCAATCATGTAATATTTTAGTAGTTACATTCAAATCCTAATTCTAGCTCTGAAACTCATTTAGATCATGTAAAATACATGATAGTTGTTATTGTTAGGTGCTATTGAATCTGGTCCGACTCATAGTGAGCCTATATATAACAGAATGAAACACTACCCAACATTGTGCTGTGCAGAAGATCTTTTTATATTTGAGCCCATTGTTGCAGCCATTGTATTTCTTCTCATTTTTGAGTTGTGCTTCGTCAGCGAATGGAGTTTCTAGAGGCTCTACTCCAGTCCAGTCGTTAAAGTCAACTCTAGTTTGAGGAGGCAACTCTTCCCCACTTATTAATGCCTTCTAGCCTGAGGGGCTCATTTTCCAGCCCTATATCTAACAGTGCTTCTCTGCTATTCATAGGGTTTTCAATGCCTACTTGTTTTGGGAGTGGGCTGCCAGGTCCTTCTCCCTAGTCTGTCTTAGTCTGGAAGCTCAGCTGAAACCTGTGTACTATAGATGGCCCTGCTGGTATCTAAAATATCTGTGGCATAGGTTTCAGAATCACAGCAACACACAAGCCCCCATAGCACAGCAAGCTGACAGATGTGGGGGACATGGTAGTTGTAGACATTTAACATGTGACAGATACTATTCATTCATTCGCTCATTCATTTATTTTCAAGGATTGAGAAACACAGAGTTTAGGAATATCCACTCTAGATTTTAAACTCCAGGTTAGATTTAAATCCTGGCCCTAATTTTGTTGATTTCATGACTATTTACAGTTTTCTTAACTTTCCTAAGCTCCAGTCACTGTCTCTAAATTGAGATTAACATTATATTAAAAGTATAAATCTCATTACATTGTATGTAGTTCATGGTAGGTACTCTATGTACGAAAGTTATTGTTTCTGTATCATTTAATTTTTATTCCTGGTAATACTCACTCGGGAGCAGAATCAGATGACCATATTTTGTGGCAGACAAAGTGTCTCTGGCATAGAAACCAAACCTATGAGGAGACACCATAAATGAGTATTGGCTCTGCTATTTTACAGTAAGTTACCTTTGCGGTTTACCATGTGGAGCTTTGTGGTGGTGTTAGGTACATCAAGTTGAGTCCGACTCACAGTGGCCCTATGTACAACAGATGAAACACTCTTCACATTGTACCATGCCTGGAACTAGGTCAGTGCTCCTCTGCTATTCATAGGATCTTCCATGGCTGATTGTTTTAGGAGTGGGCTATCAGGTCCTTCTCCCATGTTGTTGTTTTTGTTGTTAGGTGCTGTCAAATCGGGTCCCACCTATAGCAATCCTGTGTACCATAGAATGAAACACTCTCTGGCACAGTGCCATGCCTGGCACTATGTCAGGGCTTCTCTGCTATTGATAGAGTTTTCAATGGCGGATTGTTTTGGGGGCGGATTGCAGGGTCATTTCCCTTTTCTGCAGCACCTGGTGTTCCCACGTGGTCTCCCACCCAAGGACTAACCACACTGACCTTGCTTAGCTTCCAAGATCAGGAAGGATCAGATGCTCAGGTGCTATGGCTACAGAGTCTCCCATATGGAACTATATAAAAGATGTTGTATATTCTAAACTTAGGGTAGAAATATTAATAAGTAACACATAATGCATGCTGTAGTTATTTTGATGCATTTATTTTACTGATAACAGGGCAACTCAGCCTTGAATTGTCCTAGTCTCTGGAGGTAATTTCAGTCTTTCATGGAGAGTATTAATCTTCATAATAGGATTCAATATAAGGAGACCTATCATGTCAGCTGTAGTTCCAAACTTGAGTTCCACGCTCACTCTGCATTCCAGGTCACATAACTGTGTTTATCTTTCACACTATGCTTTTGTGCTTAACTTTGTACTTCTAGGTAGACTGATTTCCAAAAGGAAGTTGGTGCTAATGGTCTGCCAGGATGTGCTAGTACCTATTTTGTCTACTCTTGGCTGTCATAGCTTTGGTCTCTCTACTTCTGCATATCTGCTCTGTGGGTTGCTACATGGCCTTCTATGAGAGTTTCTGATGCCCATTGCATTCCATGGCCTTGAGGAAACATGTTGAATATATCTTTCCTTCTGGAATGACGCTGCACAGATGCTCTATTCATTGGCCTTTCAACATGGTCTCAATACCTTCGAAATTGGTGGCAATAAGTCCACAATTCTGTAGATAGTTGCAGAATGGAATCTCTCTCAGTACCTTTGACTGAGAATATTTCCTGAGCACTTACCTGTTTCCAAAGGGCCAGGCCATTCCAAAGAGTTGACTTTTCTCAGACTACCTCACGCTATGACACAAAATTGGGTCATACTTAGCCTCATTCCTAGGTATGACAAGTCTATTGTTAGCATTAAGACAACAGAAAAGTTGTTCTAATGTTATTGTGGGTCATATTGGGATAAAGTTTTCTTACTCATTTGGTTTATTTGGGAGAAGCACAATACTGATTTTACTTAAGTATTGTTACACAAGAAATTATATTTGTTCAGGGGAATAGGAAAATAAGGGGGTTTCATTCCTTCATTTTTTGTTCATATTTACAATGGAAAGCCAGATTAAGTTCCATAACACAAATAAATAAAAACTATTTAGTGGATTGTCATCTTGAACAATGACCTAGCAAATATAAAATTAAACTTTAATGCATTTTTGAAATATGAGGAAAGAATACCCATACAAAAAGTCAAATTATGAGGCTAGAAAGCATTAACCATTTTTATAACAGTATTAATAATTTACCATTAAGAACAGGTAAAATGAGAAATCACTGCTGGTACTTTGAAATAAACATCTTGAAAAATAAGTTGGTAATTTGCAAGTAGACCATCAAATAGGGTTTCATAGTTTTATTTGAAAAGACATCCTATGTTTGGAGGCAGTTAGCTTGTATAGGCTGTTTTAAAAAGATGAAAGAATTTGTAAGATAAATACTTTTATATTTGCAGCAGTAGTGGCACTCATTTAAAAAGCCTGAATGTCTGCACATTCCCATTTCTTCTCCCTCCTTTGCAATGGGAAAGGAATGCAACTATTGAATGTGTTTATTTTCCTGAACTGAACTTGTAGCAGAGCAGAGTGAACACTCAAGTATGTCAAAAACAAATGTGGGGCCCATCTTGTTACTTGAAATGAATCCATGTCATTTATGGTCACTGATTCCTGTTTATGTTGGGGGCAGGTAGGGGATAGACATGTTGTATGGGTTTCTTATCAACCTTGACTATGTGAACACTTTTGGACAATTACTGCAGGGTCCCAGTAATGATATCACAAGGACTCTAAATTATGTGCTTTCAGGGTAAAATGAATTTTGTTTCTGGAGTTTGATACTTCTGTGTAAAGCCCATTTTCTACTGTACTAAATGAACAGCAGAGAAGCACTGACAATAGTGTTTCCCCTGTTGTGCAGAGGGTTGCTATGAGTTAGATACCGACTCGACAGCACCTAACAATAACAACAACAAGATGGAGTGCCACATTTCAAATGTAAATTCTTGAAAAGGCTTTTAAATTGCTGTGTTATTCCCTTTAATCCTAATAGAGACATATGTTACCTAGGTTTTTCTAGTTTTAATTATTTAGGAGAATGAAGAATTTTCAATGGTTATGAAATTATTGGTATGCCTTTCCTTTAAGATTCTTTAAATTTTTTAACCGACACATCATAATTATATGTATTTATGGGGAATGGAGAGAAGAGTAGAATTGATGCTTTTGAATTATCGTGCTGGAGACAAATATTGACTATATCATGGACTGCCAAAACAACCAGCAGATATGTCCTATAAGAAGTACAACCAGAGTGCTCCTTAGAAGCAAGGATGGCTGGACTGTGTCTTATATGTTTCGGACATATTGTCAGGAGGGACCAGTCCCTGGAGAAGGACATCATGTTTGGGAGGGTGGCAGGTCAATGAAAAAAGGAAAATCCTCAAGTAGATGGATTGACATAGATGGATTGACATGGTGTCTGTAACAATGGGCTTAAACATAAATAAGATTGTGTGCCTGGTACAGAATCGGGGAGTGTTTCATTCTGTTGTACTTAGGGTCACTATGAATCAGACCCCTCAACTGGCACCTACAACAACACGGGATACAGTGTGATATTTCAACACAAGGGTACAGTGTATATTGTGTGCAGTGATCAGATGAAGGCAACTGGTTTACTCCTTACCTCAAATGTTTATCATTTGTGTTGGGATCATTCAAAATCCTTTGTGCTAGCCATTTGGAAATATATAATTAAATGTCATCAACCAGTTACCTTAGAAGTAAAACACTAGAAGTTACTCCTCCTATCCAATTGCACCTCCCTACCTGGTAAATACTGTCCTCCATCTTCCATTTCCATACTTTTTTAGCCACTTGCAACCACTGTTCTACTCTTTACTTCTACACTTCAGTTTCCCTAGACACATCTTCTTATTGTAAAGTTGCATCACATTTTTATGGATTCCTCAGTTTTTTATTGTGATTTTCTTACACAAAACAATAGCTTTCAGCTTCAGCCCTTCTAGCCAGGTTGGAGTTACAGGTTTCATTCAGACTTGTCTTCTTGCTACAAACACGTGCACACACACACACGTGCACACACGCACACACACACACACAAAGACCTAGAAAACTGAGCAAAAATACATGAATCAGCTGTTGTTGGGTATTGGCCAAAGGACGGCTTCATTGGAAAAGGTTGAAGCAAGGCTGAATATTGAAGAGGAAAGAGTTATGTGGAGGAAATATTCTATAATATTAAGTCACACAAATGTAGGATGAAACTTTACAAAGCCAAGCCAAAATAACAACAAAAAAACACCTACCAGGAAGGTGTAAGTTGAATTATTTCTAAGACTTACATTGGGTTGGAAGATGTTTGAGTTTCCACTAGCCCAACTGGAGAAATCTCACTGAACATTTGGTATAGTAGAGATAACAAAGGGCCCCCTTAGTCATAGGGCTCCTGTAATAGAGGCTATTCCTATTCTCTCCTAACAAATCTTAAAATTAGATCTACTAAAATAAAAAATTAAGGCAAACCCTAAAATCTGACCACTGGAATAAAGTACAATAATATTTAAAAGAAGATAAGAAATCCAAGCACTTAACAACATGATGGTTACAGTTTCTGGTATCGAAGAATGATTCATAGACCCACAAAGTAGGAAAAGGCGCCCACTTACCTGGAGAAAAATAAGCTTGTAGAAACAGAGACAACAGAAGGTGGAATTAGCATTGAGACTGCTATTAAAATTAAGTGTAAATATTTAAAATAAAACAGGAGAGAGAAAAGTAAAAATGTAAAAAACATTCAAATGGAATGTCTGGAGATGGAATATGCAATACTTAAAATGAAAAATTTATTGAATAGTCTTAATAGAAGAATAGACAATGCAGAAGAAATAATCAGTGAGCTTCTAATACACTGTAGTAGAAAATGCACTGCAACAAAAAGGGAAGAAAAGGCTAAAAAATACAGAGCCTCAGCATTATATGGAGTAATGTGGAAGTACCCAAAATATATATAACTGGAACTTCATAAGGAGAGGAGGCTGGGATTTAGCTCAGTTGGTAGAGTGCTGTGCTGCAGTCTCTGAGGTCCTGAATTCAATTCCCAGAACGGCCAAAATGGGAGCAGGACCTGGTAATCCACTCCCAAGGCAATTCTGAAACAGTCAGCCATTGAAAATCCTATGAGGGTCACTATAGTCGGATACCGGCTCAACGGTACCTAACAACATAAAGAGAGGAAGATGAGACCTTAAATGCCTGAAGAGTCTTCTAAATTTGATATAAATAATTAAGCCACACATCTAAGAGCTCAACAAACCCACATGATACAAAACCAGAGAAATCCAAAGGCACATCATAATCAAACTAATGGAAACAGTAATAATGAGAAAAACTTACAGGCAGCCAGTGGAAAAAAATACATATTGCATACAAGGGAAAGTATACAAGGATGACTATAAACTTGTCATCAAAAAGATACAAGCCAGAAAATAGTAGAACAATGTTCTTAGCATTGTGAAAAAATAATCAGTCTGCAACTAAGATTTATGTCAGTGAAAATAGCCTTGAAAAGGAAATTTAAATAAAAACTTCCAGACAAACAAATGATGAGAACAATCTATCTCTAGTAGATGTGCATTCCAAGAACTATAAGAAGACATGATTCTGGCTGAAAGAAAATGATACTATCTGGAAGCTTGAACCTACACATAACAATGAAGTGGATTCAGAAAAGTAAATATGAAAGAACTTTTTTCCCCATCTTATTTTTTCCTTTAATCTTTTTTACATTATAAATAAGAATATCGAGATTTTGTTTTGACCTGGGGTTAGACAGAGTTCTCAGATGTGGCATCAGAAACATAACCAGTACAAATGAGTTAATTATTCTTCATTAATATCTGGTACCTTTTATTCTGTGGAAGATACTGTTGAGAATGAAAAGACAAGCTGTGGACTGGAATAAAATATTTTCAGGTCACATATCTGACAGAGAATTTGGATTCAGGTTTATAAAGAATGATTAAAACTCAATAATGTGAAAATAGACAATTTATAAATAGCCAAAACATGAACAGACACCTCACCAAAGACAATACAAAGATGACACATATACAGTTGGAAAGATACTCAACGTCTTTTTTTTGGGTAAGTGCAAATTGAAGTACTGCTTCACACGTATATACTATTACACATGTGTAGTCTCAATGTCTCTCTCTCGCTCACTCGCTCTCTTTCTCTCTCTCTATTTTCTCTCAGTTTATTATAAGGTGGTGGTGGTTATTGTCAGATGCTGTTGAGATGAGTTACACTCATAGTGACCCTTATAGGAATTTCAGTGGCTGATTATTTCAGAGTTGCTTCAGGAGTGGATTGTCACAACCTTCTCCCATTTTGTGGTGCTGGGGATCAATCCCAGGTTCTCAGAGTGCAGAGTAACACTCTATCAACTGAGCTAAACCCCAGCCTGTTACTATAAGATATTGTCTTTTAATTAAAGAAGCTGAGAATTTCCAAGATCTGCAGGATTTGGCAAGCTGGAGACCCAGGAGAGCTGATGGTGTAGCTTCAGTTTGGGCCAAAGACTTGAGACCCAGGATTATTCTGAAGACAGGTTAGTGTGAGACACAAGAAGAGCCAGTATTTCAGTTCAGTTCTTTTAAGGCAGGATAAAAATGATGTCCTGGTTTGAAAGTAGTCGTGCATGAAGAAATTCTCTTACTCAGGAAGTTCAGCCTTTTTGTTCTATGTAGGCCTCTTCATCTGCTGACTGGCTGAGTGCCACCCACATTCGAGCAATCTGTATTACTCAGTCTCCTGGCTCAAATGTTAATCCCATCGAAAACATCCTCACCGACCCATCCAGGATAATGTTTGACCAAATATTCTGGGACACTGTGGTCCAGTCAAGTTGATGTCAAGTTGACCATATCACAGGGTATATATACAAATTGGTTTGGAAGTTTTCTGTATTCTGATTAAGGTTGTAGTTACACAAACATAAATGTGTTTAACACTTTTAAAAAATGCATAAAACTGCTCACTGAAATTAAAGTCAGTTTTACATGCTGATAATTTCAAAGCTAAATAAATAAATAATAACCTAGTAACATGCACAGCCATAACAGAACCTCCAAATGTGTGATATAAGGAGTGAGGGAGCAAAAAGGAAAAATGAAGGAAACCAAAGTTGTTGAAATTGGAGATCTCATCATTCTGACTCAATAACTGAAGTTCTGAGTCAACAGAAAAATCCGTAAGGGTCTAGCAAACTTGACACTACCAACATGACCTAACTGGTATTTGTAGAAAAGCACAACAGCTGAAAACACATTCTTTTCAAGTGACATGGAACATTAAGAAAACTGAATTCTATTCAGGGCAATAAAACAGAATTCAGTAAACTTACGAGAACTTAAATCATTCTGAGTATGTGACCTATGCGCAAGAAAATTAAATTAAAAATGAAAAGCAGAAAGCTATGTTGGAAAATCACAAAATATTTGGAACATTGAAAAAAAAAACTCAATAGCCTCTAGGTCAAAAATGAAATCACAAGACAAGTTAGGAAATATTTTGGACTGAAGAATTAAGTCAAAACACAACAAAATAATTGTAAACTTAAATGAGTGCATCAAAGAAAATAGAGTGTATGCATATATGTGCACATGTGTGCATATGGATCCACACATGTACATAAAGTACAAATCTCATTGATCTGTGCATTTAAAATGAGTAGATTTTATTTTATGCAATGTATCCCTCAATTAAGAAACAGAAATATTCATTAATGATGTAAAAGCTGATTCCACCAACTTATGGGCTCAAGAACATTTTCTTGATTGCCATTTTTGCAAGGTTATACACAATAATATCTAGCATAATTCATTATGCATTACAGAATAACCACAACAATGTTGGAGTGCTCAGTTTTGTTAACATTCTGACAATTGCTAAATATGTTGGTATGATAACAGTTGGTTTCTGTTGTCTTCCTGTGTGATGTATCACCTTTCAAGGGTGGAGCTGCTGTTGGTCTTACATTGCAAGGCAGTACCAAAGCCCAAACTGTGTATTGCTCAAGAATGTCCTTAATAAACAATAATATGCACAAAGCAGTAGGCAGGCACTTGTTGTCATAGTAATCCAAAAGTCCTGCAGATATACATTCACCTGTCCCTTTTTCAATTTATATTCCAATCTGCTTCAGGGATCCTGAGAATATGCTTTTGTTGTTGTTGTTGTTAGGTACCATCAAGTCAGGTATGACTCATGGTGACCCTATGTATAACAAAATGAAACATTCCCCAACACTGTGCCATGCCCAGCACTATGTCAGTGCTTCTTTGCTATTCATAGGGTTTTCAATGGCTGATTGTTTCAGAAGTGGGTGTCAGGTCCTTCTCTCATTTTTCAAGTGCTGGGATCAAACCCAGGGCCTCAGTGCAGAGCAGCCCTCTACCAACTAAACAAAGCTCCAGCCTGGAGAATATGCACTTAGGCATAATTTGATTATCCAGGTAGATAATTTGAATCTTACTCAGTGACTTTTAAATGACCCTTTTCTTCAGGCAGAGAATTTTGAATTTGTACATCCTATGGTCCAGAATGGGTCTAACTCATTTGGTAGAGTGCTAAGCTGCACTCTTTGAGGACCTGAGTTTGATCTCCAGCACCACAAAAAGAAGGATGTGGCAGCTCACTCCTGAAGCAATCCCGATACAATCCACCATTAAAAACCCTATGAAGATAAGCATGAGTCAGACTGGACTCCACTGGCACCTATAACAACAAATGGCCCCAAAAGTCAGTTGTGAGTCTAGGCTTGTGTGGCCAAGCCCGTGATCATCAGCTCTGATAGCCCTTCTCTGAGGATGACCAAGAATAATGGAACCAACATTGGCAAAAGGTGAGAAATATGCTAGATGATTATTAAATTTGATTCCCTCCTTAAACTATAATCAGTTAAAAAGAAGAATCAAAAATACAGATTTATTGATGCTCAATATTTGAGTCCACTCAGAATATCTTGACCTGTGCTTCTCAATGTTGATACTGGTTTACCTGAGATGCTAGTCTTAGTCGATTAAATTATTCTTTTTATACTTAAATACCTTTGTAGCATCCCTGGGTTTTATTTTCTCCAGTGGGAGTTTTCTAAATATGTTAATTTTTATCAGATATATGATGCTGCTGTTTGGTACCACCAAGTCGGGTTCAATTCATAGTGACCCTATGTACAACAGAACGAAAGACTCCCCATCACTGTGCCATACACACAATCATTTTTATGTTTGAGCCTGTTCTCGAAGCCACTGTGGTACTAGCCACTCATCTAGTTGAGAGTCCTCATTTTTTTTTTTTTGACCTACTACTCTGCCAAGCATGATGTTCTTGTCAAGGGATTGGTCCCTCCTGACATGTCCAATATATGTAAGGCACAGTCCAGCCATCCTTGCTTTCGAGCGGCACTCTGGTTGTACTTCATCTAGGACAGATCTTTGGTTCTTTTGGAAGTCCATGGTATATTCAGTATTTATTGCCAGCACCATAATTCAAAAGCATCAACTCTCCCTTATTCAATGTCCAGCTTTCAGAAGCATATGATGCCACTGAAAATACCATGGCATGAGTCAGATGCACCTTTTTTGTCATTGTGACATCTTTTTAACATTTTAAAGAGGTCTTTTGCAATAGCTTTCCCCAATGCAATGAATATTTTCATTTCTTGACTGCTGCTTCCATGAATATTGATTGTAGAATCAAGTAAAATAAAATCTTGGACAACCTCAGTCTTTTCTCCATTTATCAGGAAGCTGCTTACTGACCTAGTTATAAGGAGTTCTGTTTTGTTGATGTTGAGGTGCAATTCATACTGAAGGCTGTGTTCTTGGATCTTCATCAGTAAATGTTTCAAATCCTCTTCAATGTCAGCAAGCAAAGTTGTGTCATCTGCATAACGCAGGTTGTTAATGAGTTTTCCTCTAATCATAACGGCACATTCTTCTTCATAAAGTCCAACTTCTTGGATTATTTGCTCAGCATAGTGAAGAAAGAGATATGGTGAAAGGATACAGCCCTGACACCTTTCCTTACTTTAAACCAAGCAGTGTTTTCTGGCTCTGTTCGTATGATTGCCTCCTAGTCAGATAGATATTGATGAATAAATAAGATGAACATGGATTACGATGAGAGTTGGCAATAAATATAAATTTGGTAAGCTATTCTTTTTATATCAATCACAGAAAAATACACAGAAAGTGTTAACATCTAGATAAGAAAGGCGAAAAACGTTAATTTTAAAATTTAGTGTTTTCAAAGAAATATTTGTGAGTTTATAATTAAAAAGCTCAGTAATAACTTGGTTTGATAAGGAAAAAGTGGTAAAAGATGAAAGAAAATGAGTTTTAAAGAAAAGATGTCAATCAGCCAGTTACCTATATAAGACATTTCTAAACTTAGGAGATTTGAAATGGAAAATGTAAATGTACTAACACTAACATATCCATTTTTAGTCTTTTTATAATTCACACTCAGCTTTTTTTATTAGTACTACTTTAATGGTATATGTTTATGGATTTTGGTATAGCAGTTTGATGTATACAATTATCAAATCAGGGTAGTTAGCATTTCTATCTCAAACAATTAAAATTTTAAACACACAGTATTTATACATTTTTATAAGATAGAGTATGTTTCAATTCATGTATATAATTTGTAATGATCAAATCAAGGTAATTAACATTTCCATTTCTTCACTATTGCTTTGTGTTTGGAGCTGTCAAGCTCCTATTTTCTCTATGCTTATTTTTAAAACATCTAACAACCATAAGAAGAAGCAACTATTAAAGAAAAAAATTAACTGTAGTAATCTATCAGTATGATTCTGTTTTATATTTCAGTGTTGTTGTTGTTAGGTGCCATTGAGTTGGTATCTGACTCAGAGCGACCCTCATAGGGTTTTCAATGGCTGACTGTTTCAGGATTGCCTTGGGAGTGGATTGCCAGGTCCTTCTCCCATTTTTTCAGTGCTAGGAATTGAACTCGGGACCTCAGAGACTGCAGCACAGCGCTCTACCAACTGAGCTATATCCCTTATTTCAGTGTAGGAACATTTATTATTAAGTAATTATAAAAATGTTATGTGTAAGAATATGGACACTATCATGTGGGTGAGCTCTTATGTAAATATTTATTTTTAATATACATTTTGCTAAAGTATGTATCTAAAATAGAAAATATCATAACCAAGATGTTTGTTCATAAATCTGTGTATGTCAATCTGATTATTTTAAAGACTTTCCAGTTGTTGTTGTT
>VMDO01017913.1:0-34897 GCA_007922755.1 Pedetes capensis
CAGATCATAAGCATTTACCCTAACTTAGTAAGGATGTAATTATAATTTCAATTCTCCAATTTTAAATCCAAAGGTTAAAATACTATGATGAATAGAATGCTAAAGATGTCTAAATGCAAAAATTGAGGTCAAAGACCTCATTTCCCTTTATGAAAAGAGTCCCTCTATCTCATCTGGTTGAAACAGATTGACCCTTCATTATAAAGATTAACCTATTAAACTACAAACACACTCAATTCAGCTGATTAAATTTTCCCCAGATTAACCCTGGAAAAAGGGAAGAGAGAGGCATAAAAATATCACATACATTGTTAACATTTTAAGCTCCAATCTTCCCTTGCACAAAATGGGAGAAAATATGCATGTCTTTCACTAAATTTGATATTTAATCCAGTCAAGTATACTATACATTATAATTAAGGAACTATGTAAGAGAGTAGTATGGGAGAAGGACGTGGCAATCCACTCCCAAAACAATCAACATTGAAAACCCTACATAGGGTCCTATCAGTTGGACCTGACTCAATAGCACCTAAGAAGAGCATAAGAAAGCAGAGGACACTTAGGCTTCGGAAGTGGGACTAATACCACCCTTTCCATGATCAATTCCTGGGACATCTCCATTTCCCTTTTATCAGTCTCATGCCCTTGGTGATTCTACAGACTTCAGCTACTTGCTTCTCATATGACTTAAAAATTATTTGCTTCCTAAAAAGCAATTTGGCAATTTCTTATATACTTAAATATTACTCTAGGATACAATCATTGCTTTCATAGATATTTAGTCAAGAGAAATGAATACTTACACTCACACAAACACCTGTATGTGAACGTTTTATAGCAGTTGTATTCAAAACCACCAAAAACTAGAAAGAACCCAAAGGTCCTTCATCTAGTTATGAGGAAAATAAACTGTGGAACTGCTACACAATACTGCTCAGAAACAAAACAAAATAAAACAAAAACGTTGGTTTATGTAAACACCTGAAGGCATTTCAATTGTTATCTTACTGAGCTGCTTCAAGGCACACTCAAATGTTAGGTGCTGTATGACTGCATTAATATAAATTTCTTGAACAGGCAAATTTTTAGAGACAGAGAATAGGGTGCTAAGTTTATGGGATTGAAAGGACAAGGGAGACACGGACTGTAAAAGAGACACTATAAATACATTTGTGTTTGTGGTAAGGCAAGTTTCCACTGGCTAGTGCTTACTCTTTGTCATTACTAATTTAATTTTTTATGATACATTTAGGTCTATTCTGTATGTTTTCCTACTGTGAATTTTAATAGACTGTGTATTTCAGTGATTGGTCCATTTCACTTAGATTATTAAATTTGTGGCACAGAATTGTGCAGCATACTATTCCTGTGATAATTGTCATTATGTGTCTGTCTGTCAGGGTCACAGAACCCCTAAATAACAGATTCAACATGATTTCCGATTGTTTCTGTGAGGATGATTGTAGGAGAGATTAGCATTTGAACTGATGGACTGAGAAAAGAAGATGGCCTCCCCACATGGCCTGGGTGAGTACTATCCAGGCATTTGAGAACCTGAATAGCACAAAAAGTCAGATAGAGGTAGACTTAACTATAGTAAGATTGCTTCAACAGGGACAGTGATCTCACCTCAGCATTCTTTCTCAGGCCTTAAAAATGGAGCTAGGATCTCATTGTTTCTCTGGGTCTCAGGCCTCCAAATGATACCATTGGTTTTAATCTTCAGCTAGGATGCTGTGTTGTTGTTGTTGTTAGGTGCCGTGGAGTCGCTATCCAACTCATAGCGACCCTCTGTACAACAGGGGAAACACTATTGTTAGTGCTTCTCTGCTGTTCATAGGGTTTTCAATGGCAGGTTGATTTTTTTTTTTTTTTTGGAGGGTGTTGCCAGGTCCTTCTCCCAAGCCTACAGCTTCTGGTGTTCCCAGGAGGTCTCCCATCCAGGTACTAACCAGGTCCTACCCTGCTTAGCTTCCGAGATCTGACAGGATCAGATGCCACAGGGCTACAGCTGCAGGCAGGATGCTGTAGGTGGGGGAATTCTCACCTCCATTATCAGATGAGCCAATACTGTATAACTCCAGAAAGCATATTATTTCTGTTTCACTGTGAACTCTAATACAAGTCTTGTTTCCTTTTTAATTATAATTATAATTAAATATAAATGAAATTATAAATATAAATTATGAATTATATCAATAATTTAATATTTATATTAAATTTATCTATAAATTACAAAATATACAGAAATTATAAATATAATTATAAATTTATAATTAAATATAAATACAATTATAAAGACAATTATTATTATTATTATTATTATCATTATTATTATTATTATGAGTACTGGGCATGGTGAACCCATGGCCTTGAAAGTCCTTTACCAAAAATTATACCTTTGGTGCCTCTCTCTTTTTTATTATTATTTTTTATATTGAGACGGAGGCTCGCTAAATTATGGTGGCTGCCTCTAGGCTCGAACTTGTGATGCTCTGACCTCAAATTTGTGATCCTCCTGCCTCTACCTCTCAAATTGCTGGGATTATGTGCACCACTGATCACAGCCTTGTTTCACTTTTACCATCCATGGAATTTGTAGTGATGTTAGTTCTTTCATTTTTGATATTAGTCATTGAGTCCCCTCTCTCCTGCTCCTTTATCTCTTGTTGTTCTGAGATCTGAAGCCACAGGGCTACGGCTACAGGCCCTTTATCTCTTAAGTATCTTTTATAGAAGAAAACTTAGCAACTTTACGATTTTTTCAGAAATTAGTTTTTAGTTTTGTTGAGTATTTAAATTCAATTATAGATCAATCAAAAATAAGGAAAAACTTTCAGCTTTATTAATTTATGCTATAATTCTTTGTTTTTGTTGTTGTTGTTGTTTTGTTTTGTGGTCCAGGGGAGTTGAACTGAGGGCCTCGCACTTGCATGCTTTGCCAGTGCTGTACCACTGAGCTGTACCCTGAGTCCATTTTCTAACTTTTTATTTTAAGACAGAGTCTCTCTAAATTACACAAACTGCCTCTGGTCGTCAACTTGTGATCCTCCTGCTATTGCCTCCTGAGCTACTGGGATTAAATGCATGAGCCACTGTGCAGGCTCTCGTATAATTCATATAACTTCTTTCCTTCCTACTTTGAATATGACTGTTGCTGTTGTTGTTGTGTGTCATTGAGTCAAGTCCAATTCATAGCCACCCTCATAGGATTTTAAATAGATGACTGTTTCCAGATTGCTTCAGGAGTAGATTGAAAGTCCTTCACCCATTTTGGGGGTCTGAGGGAGTGAACCCTGGTCCTCAGAACGTGCAGAGCAGCACTCTACTAACTGTGCTAAACCCTAGCCCTGAAGTCATTGATGTAGAAATCTCTAACTATGAAAGTGAATGCATTTATTTCTCCTTGAAGTTCTTTTTTTTTTTTTTTCACCTCACATACTTTGATACTCTGTTGTTAGGTACATACACATTAAGGATTTTTATGGCTTCTAGGAGAATTTGCCACTTTATCATTATGCAGTACCTTGTCCCAAATAAGTTTCTTTACTCTGAAATCTGCTGTATCTGACATCAACATAGCTACTCTCACTCTCTTTTGATAGTGTTAGCATAGTATATTTTTCTCTGTCCACTTGATTTTAATCTGTATGAATCTTTATATTCAAAGTGTGATTCTTTTGAAGAATATATAATTGGACCTTGTTCATTGATCCAATCACATAATCCCTCATTAATTAGTGCATTTAGATAATTCATGGTCAAAGCCATTACTGACATAGGATAGATATCACCTTTACCTGCAGCTGTACCACCCTGGCATCCTATCCCATCAGATCTCAGAAGCTAAACAGAGTGGGGTGTCTTTAGTGTTTGGATGGGAGACCACTTGGGACCACCAGGTGCTATAGGTTTGAGGGAAGGACCTGGCAGCCCACTGTCAAAAAACAATCAGACATTGAAAACACTATGAGGGTTGCTGTGAGTCGGATAAAACTCACCAGCATGTAACAACAGCAACAACAATGTCATTAGTGTTTTATGTCAATTAAAAATAAGTTAAACATTAATTTTATATGTACTTTTATTTTTTCTAGAAATCTTAATTTGAGAATTTGTGTATATATTTATGTTCTGTTATCATGTGACGAAACTTCCTTCAACAACTCTTATCATATGGGACTCCTTGCACTGATTTTTCTCTGAGAAAGTCATTATCCCACTTCTTGAACTTTGCCTTCTATAAAATGCAAAGTTGAGGTGTCTCATTACCACAATAGGTAGCACATCAGCTTCATAAAATGCAAAGTTGGCATCTTTTTTTTCTTATCATTTTAAACATTATTCTATTTTCTATTGCTTACATAATTTCCTCTGAGCTTTCAAGTTTTTCTCTTTGATTGTTCAATACATTGATGATATATATATGTGGAGGTAGGAGACATTATTTGTCTATTTGTGTTATATTTACACTATATAGTTTTCTCTGAGTTTTGGAAATCTGTGTTTTGGTGTCTGCCATCAATTATGAGAAAATCTCAGCCATTATTTTTTAAAGTATTTTCTCCATTCTCTCTTTTTTCTCTTTTTTAAGTATTTCAAGTACATTTTTATTATTCTATGAATTCATTACTTTTGCATCACTGTAAACAAAACACCTGAGTGAAACAACTTAGGAAAGAAAGGTTTATTTGGTTCATGCTTTCAGGGGACTTATTTTAGTCTATGTTCATGTGGTCCCATCTGCTTGGGGAAGACATGGTTGTGGGAGCAATTGGTGGACAACACCCCATTAGTGAAGACCAGAAGGCAGAAATAAACTGGAACTGGAACCAGGCTGGGCATCACCTTCAAAAGTCTGCATCCAGTGACCTACTTCTGCCTGGTAGGTCCCACATTACATAGTTTCCACACCCTCCCAAAATAGTACCATGTCTAGGGACCAAGACTTCAAACACATGAGCCTGTGGGAGGCATTTTACCTTCAAACCATAACAGACTGATGGTGTCTCCAATTGATCAGATGCTTTTTATCTTGCTTTAACCCCACTCTTTTCTCTTTTAGTTCTGAGTGCACAAATACCTTAAGTTTTTACTGTTCTCTTGTCAAAATCCATTCTTTCTTCCAATTCTACAAATGATCTTGTTAAACACAATTCTCTTTTATTTCAAGCATTTGAATGAATTTATTTCTTTCTTGTCACTTTCATCTCTTCTAGAATTATCCATCTGACATTGCATATTGTCAATCACTTCTACCAGAAGCTTTAAAATATTAATTAACCATAGCTGCTTTAAAGTCATTGTCTAATTTATTTTTTAAATCCCTTAAATGAATTTCATTCAGCTGATTTTTATTGGAGTTTCTTTTCCCTTGCTTTTTGTTCTTCATAATTATGTCTCATAATTTTCTTCTGAAAACTGAATATCAGCATAGGCTAGTACACGTGGAAATTTTGTGTGCCAAGAAAGTAACCTGTATTTCTTTCTTCTATACCTTTCGGGTGAACCCATGATTTAAAATGGTTAGGTTTTTATCTGTTTTGGGGGAATTGGTATCCCCATGTTTATTCTGAGTAGATCACATATTTCATACCACTTTCAATGTTATATTGTGTTTAATTTAGGGGTTATTTTGCCAGTTCATTCTCCTCAATGTTTCCTTTATCCTCAGCTTTGGGTCTTTCCTTTGTGTTGACCTCAAAGAGGTGTCTTCATGTTCTTTACTCTCCCTATAATGTGCTACTTGACAGATTTCAGCATGGAGTTGAGAGATGAGGGGATGGAAGTTCTAAAGTTTTCTGACTAAGCTTCATACATAAGCAGGCACTCTCATCCTGCATCTTTAGGGTGAAGCTTTCTCAGAGCTTGAACTCAACCTGAGTTGTATGTTTTTCCCAAATTGTATTCATGTCCTCTCCTGTGAATAGAGGGCATTTATTTTTCTGTTCCTCCTCCCTCCCCAATTGGAATGGAGTTTTACCATTTTCTGGAGGAGAACAGTGTGTAGTGCCATTTCTCTGAGAGTAAAACCCTTTCTCTCCATGGGAGAGCTAGGGCAGAACGATGGGTCAGAGGGAATTTCATTTTGCATGTTGGCTATTGTTCTACCCCATCCATGGACCATGAGAAACACTTCCTCAGGAATCTTGTGGGTAACTTTTATGAGCAACTGATGACATTTGTGGAGAAAAACCTGTAAATGAGTACCAGTCTCCTGTATTCTCTAGTTAGTGAACACTTACCCTGTACAAATTCATAGGAAATGTTAGATGATTTTTTTTTCAGACAAGTATATGGCAGCATCTGGCACTGCCAGATATGCAAAGTACTTGTGCTCTGTTTCTTTTTGGAAGTATCTGTCTTTCCTTAAATTTTGGAATAGGTGGTTGCTCTGTAACCCATGTTCTCTGATAGATTCAGGAATAATCATACATTCTGCAGATTGTTTTGGTTGTTGTTTTTGGAGGTGATAAAATGAGAAAGATACTTTTTCTACCTTTCTGCAACTCCTGCAGAAGCCAGAGGTTCACTTGGAAGTATATTACATTTAAAAGGAAGTTTAAATTGGTCTCAATGAAATAAGAGTTGCCATGTAGACTATCTAATTACTTCTCTCTTTGTTATTGTAGTACCTGAGGAGTCACTTGAGAAGCCATAAGAAAACAAGGAGCATAATTTTAAAACTTTTTCCAAACTAGAGTTTTACGGCTGACCATGGTGTGAAGACAACACTTATATGGTAAGTTTTTAAGTTGCTCACTAAATGAGAACGCAGTAAGGTGTAATTTTAAAGCCACTGCTCATTGTGTGTTCACATGGCTAAGAAATGAAAATATGATGACAAATATGGCACCATCTGCAGTTTCCAAGTGCACAGTCTACAGGAAGACAACCACAGGAACAAAGAAGTATAGTACAAGATATTATGTTGTTGTTGTTGTTAGGTGCCGTTGAGTTGGTATCCGACTCGTAGCGACCCACATAGAGTTTTCAATGGCTGACTGTTTCGGGATTGCTTTGGGAGTCGATTGCCAGGTCCTTCTCCCATTTTTCCGGTGCTGGGAATTGAACTCGGGACCTCAGAGACTGCAGTGCAGCGCTCTACCAACTGAGCTAAATCCCAGCTCCACAAGATATTATAGACAGCTGCAATCACACACAAAAATCTGTCAGCCATATGTGAGCAAGGAGAATTATCCCATTAGATACTAATTCCATTTTTCTCCTTGGACTCTAACATCGGAGTCAGGTCTAATATTAGTTCTACAATTTTATCTGTGATAAGGCTTATGCTAGGAAAGATTACAAAGGAAATAAGGATTGCTTTTTAACGTGATGTGTCTTGTGCTCATTCCCCCCCCCCTTTTTTTTAGCACAATCATAGTCCATTTTCCAAAGAGGAGTTCACAAAGGAATGACCAGACAGGGAAAATTATCATAGAAGCCATGAAAGAATACTTTGAGAAAGAGAGAGCCTAGTGTTGTAGGTAATTACTTAGGTCTACATTTTGAACAAATTGATGCTGTGGCCATATTTTTACATGGTAAATTTTAAAAGTAAAAAGTTTGCCCTATTTTCCACTCTTGCATGAAGTCAGATTTTTCTACAATTCTGCAGTTTTCAAAGCAAGCAGTCTCCTGGCATGCAATGCAGAATGCTCCAATAAATTGATTATTTTAATATTAACATATAATGCTACTAGGTGATTTATAGGTGCTGATTATCTTTATGTGCCCATCAACATAATATTTCCTTTCATTCACAAAAGTTGTCAATGACAGGAGATTTTTAAAAATGGTATTGGAATCTACAAAATCTTACAGATCAAGATATTTACATTTCAGAAATACAACATTACCATAAAAATTCAATCTTCATGTATCTTTCTGTCAGGATAAAAACTCAAAGGAAAATGATATCTCTCAAAGGATCCTGAGGCAGAGCAGTCTTTGAAGACCTCACATGTAAAAATCAATGTATAGATTGCTCATCATTCCCTCCTCCATGAGAAATGCAATATGGATAGCATTATTCTCTTTTAAATCTGTTTCTAAGCACATTGTGAAAGAAGAAAAAATAAAATGAGAATTTCAAAAAGTACATACCTATTTAGAATGTTCAGTGTGGCACGTCTCTGAAGTAAAAAATGAACAAATTTGTGAGTACTGAGAGTGCATATGGAAGGATTGGCTGAAAAACAATTAAAAGGAAAATATAAAACAGGAACCAGAAATGATGATATACGTATTAAAGACTGATTTTAGGAAATATCAGTAAGAGAACTTTAAAAACAATAATGTCATCTCTTCGCAAACACAATGACATGAAACCATCAATTCATATAAGTCCTTTAGGAAATGCAGATTAACGTGGCATAGAAAAGTGATCCATAACTCTAAGGCAGATAAAATGACAACTAATATGCGATATATTTTTGTGGACTTCTTTCTAGGTATGCTTCTGAGTATGTAAATCTGGTGTATATATCCATGCGTAACATACATTTGTTTCTAATTTTCATGCTATTGTATGTAGGGAGTATTTAAATTATTTTTCATTAATATCATGCTATGTACTTTCATTTATATGGTATGTAAAATAAATATTCTTATTGAACTGATTCTTATTGAACTATTCTTATTGAAGATTCTTATTGAATCTTATATAATCATATGAATCTGACAGGCATTTGCTTGATATACAAATTGTATAACATTTATAATATTGCCATAAGAACATCTGTACTTACTTCTCTGTAAGTGTATCTATTTACATCCATAAGATGAATTATTAGAGATGAAATTACTATACAAAACAATGAATATATACCAGATTCTTGATACATATTTGAAATGTTCTTCTAAGAAACATAATAAATAATTTATGTTATCATTTAGAGACTATCTGAATTTCATTTTAGTGAAGATTTGTCAGCTTACTTGAAAATCAGATAATTGCCGTGGCAAAAAAATTATGTCTGCGTATTTAATTATTTCATTGAAATTATCAGTCTCCCACTATCCTCTCAGTGAGTGGCCACAAGATCATTCAGTTATCTCACAAGCAGATAAATCCTAATATCGACATAGACATTAGTACAATTGATACTAAGTACTACAACCTAAGTCATTCCAGAGATCTATATGAAGAATATGAAAGTCTCTGCATTATTTGTTCATGATGCAATTTATTTTATATGGGTTAATTATGAAAACGATTGTAACAAACTCTCATTATTAGGTTCCATGGAATTGGTTCTGACACATGGCAACCCTGTGTACAACACAACTAAACACTACTTGACAGCGTGCCATCCCCAGCACTATATCAGAGCTTCTCTACCCTTCATGGGTGTTCCAATGACTGATTCTTTCAGGACTGTTTTAGACAGTGGGCTGCTAGGTCCTTCTCCCACTTTTATGGTGCTGGGGATTGAACCCAGGACCTCAGAGAGCATAGAGCAGCACTCTACCAACTGAATTAAATCCCAGCCCAATAGCAAACTCTAAGGAAACATATATTATATGGTGCAAACTGTCTTGACTGGGTTAAAAATGGTGACTCAAAACTTCAGTTAATAGTAGAACCTAAGCAGGCAAAAGAAAGATGGAAATTAAAAGTTGACAGTGACACTCAGAAATAATTTGACAGCTGAAATAATTAAAAAATATCTATGCATTAGGCATTCTTTGAGAAAACATTTGGTTGAATATGAGATCCTGTGCCAGAGTCTGTATAAAGTTTGGTGCAATTAGGAACATCCAGATAGGTTGACTGTTGCCATTCCTCAACCTAATGGGAGAGAGGGCTAATACATCAGAAGTATCCGACCAAATTCTAACCATGATGTTGTATATTACCAGGAACAAGTAACAACATGTACAATGTATCATATGAATATTTAAGAGAAAAATTTGATCTTGACATGAGAGGTTAGGAAAGGGAAGTTACATTGGCCACTCAAAAAAATCCAAGAATTAGGGAGAGTAGGGCAAGAAATCTCAAACCCTAGAAGGAGCCTGTCTCAGAAATTGAAGCAGAAAGAGCCCTCAAATATTTGGAAAACTACAATAAGGTCCAATAAATCAATGTTGTGAGTTGTGAAGATGAAATTTAAAATTACACCTCAAGAGTTAGAATTCCAATTACAGAGGGCCTTGAAGGGTACGTTGAGAAGTTAAAAAGAAAAGAATGCTCATTCACAAAATTATTCAGAAAAATATTAAAGAAACAATTTAGCAATCTGGTTGAAATTATTCAGAAAAGATGCAGAACTGCAAAGAACATCTCCTGAAAGTCCAAGGTTCTTGTAGCATATTTATTGCTGTAATGTAGAATTTTGATAAGTGGGAAGGCTTTCTTTTGAAAAACTTCATCATCTTTAATTTGCAGGTGGTAGGACAAAAAATCATTTCTTCTATGAAATTCACAACTATATAATAGCAAGTTAATCTTTCTAACAAGGATGTCTAAGCTGACATGAGTTAGTTTTTACTTCTCACATATAAGCACTTTATAGTTACTGAGTATCAATCTTCAAAAATTTTAGTTTGTGTGTTACTTCCTTCAGAAACAATGGAAAATACATTCCTTGAAGTAAACAATGTTTATATCTTTTTAGAGGAAATGAGAGAAGGAAAAGAAATCCTTTTCGAGATACACACGCTAATAGTTTACATCTCCTAGTCACAATTTTCTCAAGTTAAATCCTTGCCTCAGTGCAATTACAAACTTCTTCATGTTATTCTCATGACCCCAATTATTAACCTACATACTAAATCTTAAGTTAGCTAATGTCTTCATGGCTTTATTTAAAAATTTGCATGGTATATTTCATAAGTAGAAAATATTTCATATAGACCTGTCTAGTGCCATATACTTCATATATAAAAAGAAATATTGACTGTTACATAGACAAGTAGGACTTTTCTTTTAAATTCAATGGTGGAAATTTATCACAAAACACTAACAATTATCAAAATAAGACAAATTAAAGTATTTATTTTAAAAGACCTCAGAGAGCTGGGGTTGCCTGGGAACTTAAAAAATCTGATACCAAGAAGGGGACAAGTCCTTGCTAGGGGAGCAGAAGATGAGAACCATTTTCCTACCTGAGTAGGAGCAGAAGGGAGCACGTGGGAGACCCTTCCTTCTGTCTTAATTGGTTAAAAATGGTAACTTGTAAATTCCATTAAAAACAACACCTAAGCAGACAAGGGAGGAGGATGTGGCAATCCACTCCCAAGGCAATCCTGAAACAATAACCATTGAAAACCCTATGAGGATCACTATGAGCGGGACATGACTTGAAAGCACCTAACAACAACAACAACTAGCAGACAAAGAGAAGATGGAAGTTAAAAGTTGACAGTGACACTCAGAAACAATTTGGCTGCTCAAATGAGAGATGAAAATTGGTTAGGTACATTCAGGCTTTCTGTCCTAGGTCAAGGGGCTCTGGATGATGAAGAGACACCAAGAAGGCATCGAAGACAGTTACTATTTTTCTTTCTATTCACTGATGTCCAAAAATCTTAGTCTTCATAGTTTTTTCTTATCTCAGAGAAAGTCTCAACAATGATCTATTCACATATTGCCTTTTCTTTAATTTCTAACTTCTGTTTTCTCTTCTTATTCCCCTTTAGAGGGCACTTCTCCTTTAGGCTCTTTTCACTAAACTCTTCTGTATTTTTTTCTTGCTTTCTTCTATTTTAATCACTCCTTCACTGAGAAGGACCCACTAATAAAGTACCATTCTTTTTTCTAGTACAGAGTTGTCTTGTCCATCCTCAGATTGCCAGATATGTCTGCTCAGCTTTCTCTTTTATATTTTAGGTTTCTTTTTGCAGTGCTTGGAGTTTGAACCTGGAGCCTCAAACATACTTTGTAGGTCCTCTACCAATGGCTGAACCTTCAGCCCACTTCTTACTTTTTACCGTGATTCAGGGTCTCATTAAGTTGCACAGGCTGCCTCTGACCTGGAATTCGTGATCCTTCTGTCTCCATTTCCCTCTGGAGTGGCTGGGATTACAGGTGTGCACCACCATGCCCAGTTGTCTGCTTAGCTTTAAGTCTTATAGCTGCCCCTTACTTATTGTGCGCTGGGATTTAGCTCAGTTAGTAGAGCACTGTACTACAGTCTCTGAGGTCCCGAGTTCAATTCCCAGCACCACAAAAATGGGAGAAGGACCTGGCAATCCACTCCCAAGGCAATCCCAAAAAACAGTCAGCCATCGAAAACCCTATGAGGGTTGCTATGAGTCAGATACCAACTCGACGGCACCTAACAACAACAACTTATTGTGGTCTCTATGTGGTTTCCCCAGGTCTGGATCTTTCAGTGTTTAAGGATTTGACAGATTTTATTCAAAAACATGCATGCCATCCATGCAGCCCCCTTCTGCTGAGCCTCCCCTCTCTAAATGTCCAGCCATTCTGCTAGGCTATATCATCTAACTTCAAGCTTTTGAATCTTCTACTTTCTACTGCTTAAGCTGCATCTGGGCTGAGGAAATTCACAAAGAAACAAATGAGAAAATATCACTCAATCAAGTTCCTTCCTTCAAGGCAGAATTTTTTTGTGTTTTGAATTGCTTTTCTCTGTGTCTCAGAACCTCTCAATCATTCACAGATTAGCAATCAGTCAGAGTTTGAGGCGAGTTTATATTCACCTTGGGCACACATCCATTGTGGAGCTAACTTAACACCATCATTTCCACACCTAAAACAGATACCTAGTGGCATATATTAGGCACTGACTGCACATTTGCCAAATGACTGGCTGGCACATGTGATAGGATGTGAAAGTTGAGGACAGACAAAAAGAAGTGCCCCAATTTAGAAAGTATTAATAAGAATATGTGAAATTTTAAGGAAGTTTACTAAACTTGTTAGAGAAAGAAATGTTTATAACACTGCACAAGCTAGCAAAGTGCTTTATAGTTCCTGGCACTATTTGATTGGAAAATTGTACATAAGATTAGGCAATTTACATGATTGAAGCTATCCTATATCAAAGCCAACATAAATGATTTAAGCAAAATGGTCTCCTTGCAGAAAGTAAAAACACTCTTCTTAATCTACGAGGGAACAGGTTGGTTTATATTTTAGATACATGCCAATATTAACTTTTTATGTATTGTGTTTTATCAAAATATTAATTATTTCATTAAGAATTATATATGACAAATTACTATTATGTATGGGGGTTGAATTTAGGGCCACACACATAGTAGGCAAGTGTTCTACTGCTGAGCTGCATCCCCAGCCACTTGTTTTATTTTATTTTTTATTTAGATACAGGTTTTTACTAGGTTATGCAGACTGTCTCTGGCCTCAAACTTATGATCCTCCTGCCTCAGCCTCTTGAGTTGCTGGGATTACGGATATGTGTCACAGCTCCCAGCTAGTTCAGAGACTTTTCTTACAATTCAATTTTATAAAATATTAGATAAAACTTCAGGTCAATAAGACACCAGAACAAACTAATGTTGCATATTGCATATTCACTTTTAAGATGGTTGTTGTTAGGTGCCTAATTCTTGTTGTAAGGTGCCTTGAGTAGGTATCCAATTCATAGCAACCTTACAAAAACACAGGCAAAACAGTATTATTAGTGCATCTTTGGTATTCATGGGGTTTTCAATGGCTGATTGTTTTTTGGGAGTGGGTTACTGGGTCCTTCTCCCAAGCCTATAGCACCTGGTGTTCCCAAGAAATCTCCCATCCAAGTACTGACCATGCCTAATCCTGCTTCACTTCCCAGAGCTGGCGGGATGAGAAGACACAGTGGTACGTCTGCAGGCAAAATGATAATTAGACAATGATTATTTGTGATTTGTGGATTTATTAGATTTCAGAAAGGGTAATTGTATGCTTCTAAAGCTTTATTTAAATTATTATTATAAAATATAATTGATTCACAGTATAGGACAGAACATGTTAGAATAGGAAAACTCACTATTGACTATTAGTCTAAGGTGAAACAATCAACATTTTTCTGTAAACTAGTCTAATGTTATGATTTTTCTTACAAAAGCTAAGTCATTATTTGAGAATGCAGAAAAGTAAGAGAATTGTACACATATGCACACACACACACACACACACACACACACACACACTCCAAAGAGAAACAACGACTCATACAAACTACTCAAAATATTAAGAGATACCAGAATTGATTTTTTGAGTTATGTTGTTTAGTATTTCCTGTTGGTTTCTATAAGTGCTTTTTAGCATTTTGTTGCATACAAATGCAGTCACAACATAAGTATTCATTTTAAGATCAGAGAATCTTGAGTTAAAAAAAAATCTGCTTTTAAAATTTACAATCCCTTTGTCACAATAAAGACAACCTTATTTTTCTAAGTCCTAATTTCTTATTATTAACAGACACCAAAATCAGTTTTCTTGTGAGCATCTGAAAATCAATTACATTTGATTTTCTTATTACGAAGTACCTGGAAATGGGTGTAGTCCATACCAAGCACTAAAAAATATTTTCATTTGAATGAATAAATGTTTTATCAAATATCACAGTTATCATATTTTTTTAGAAATCTCAGAAGTTTTAAACATAGCAATAATTAAAGCTAAGTCAGTTGGCAAAGTCTTTTACTGAAAACACAGGTGGCAGAAGGGTAATTAACATCAACAACTTGTGTTGCTCCAGATTGTAAAGCTAAGAGATTACTTACATATACATTGGTATGAAAATAACTTGTTTTAAAATCATGAAATAAAAGAAATCAAAATATAACTCAGAAGATAAGGATAGTCTCTTGAATACATGATGTTTAGTGAACTGCATATCCATATGCAATAAATGAAAATGAAGCTGGTCCTTTATCTTACACTATGTACAAAATGCAACTTAATATAGATAATATAGATTAAAGACCTAATATAAATCTTTTTTTTGTGTGTGTGTGGTTTTGGGAGTTGAACCCAGGGCCTCTCACTTGCATTCTTTGCAAGTGCTGAACCACTGAGCTGCACCCTTAGCCCATTTTTTAACTTTTTTTGAGACAGGGTCTTGCTAAATTACAGAGACTGCTGCTGGTCTCAAACTTGCAATCCTCCTGCCTCCACCTCCTGAGACCCTGGGATTACAGGCATGTGCCACAGTGCCTGGCCTATAAATCTTGAATTGCAAAACTTCTAGAATAAAACATGTGGGAAATGCTCTTTGATACTGGTAGGGGCAAAATTTTTTTTGACTAAAAACCACAGCAAAAACGCAAAATATAAAAGCAATACTGTAAGGAAGAATATATCAAACTCAGAGTCTTTTGCACAACAAAGTAAATCATCAATAAAGTGAAAAGGTAGCTTAATGATTGGGAGAAAATATTTGTGAGTCAAATATTTGATACAAATATCTTATAAGGTGCCAGTACAAAAAAAATGAGGAAAAAACCCACAAAAGAAAAAACAAACTCACATAATGGTGCAACCAACAATGTGAGGAGAAAAACTGAGCAGACATTTTTCTAAAGAAGATATACAAGTGTCTAAAAAGTACATGAGAAAAACTCAACATCACTAATCATCAGTGAAACGTAAACCAAAACCATAATAAAAGGTCATCTCATACCTGTTGCCTGTGGCCATACCACTGTGGTGTTGGATCCTATCAGATCTCAGAAGCTAAGCAGAGTCCAACCTAGTTAGTACTTGGATGGATGACTACCTAGGAATGGGTGCTGTAGGCTTGAAAGAAACACCAGACAACCCAGTACCAAAAAACAATCAGCAACTGAAAACCTCGTGAATAGCAGAGAAGCACTGACAATAGTGTTTCCTCTGTTGTACGTAGGGTCTCTATGAGTGGGACACTGACTCTATGGCACCTAACAACAGCAACAACATACCAGTTAGGATGGCTATTATCAAAACAACAAGGGAAAACAAATGCTAGTAAGAGTATGAAGAAAAACAAACTTTATACCTTTTTTGAAAATATAAATTAGTACAGACTTTATGGAATATAATATAGAGTTTCTTCAAACTATTAAGTAGGATTACAATATACCCTCTATTGTCTATGTATCCAGAGGAAATCAAGTCAGCACCTTGCAGAGAGTTCGGCACTCTTATGTTCATGGAAGCATTGTTCATAATAACCAAGATATGGAAATAACCTTAATGTCCATTGGTAATAAATGGTTAAAGACATCACAGTATATATGATATATATATATTATATATCACATATTATATTATGATATATTATCATATATCATTATTAAATGAAAAACATGGGGATATTATTCATTCTTGAAAAAGAGATACTATTATTTGTGAAAATATGGGTGAACTGAGGGTATAATGAAAATTAAAGTAAGCAGATATAGACAGAAAACAGATACATGATCATTTTTTGCAGAGTCCAAAAATAGTTGGATGTGTAATAAGAGAGAGTAGAATGGTGGTTTCTAGGAGCAGGGATGAGGAGGAAATGAGGACAGAAGATCAAGGCGCATACATTTGCAGTTAAATAGGATAAATAAAATTTAAAGGTCTGATAGGCTGCATGAGGACAGCAGTCAGTAACAGGGTATATAATGAGAATTTGCTTGAGGGCTGATTTTAGACCCTCTTAGTACAATAAAAGAAAAGAAAGTTAAGTATATAGGGTGAGTTATAGGCTAATTTGCTTCCCCACAGTAATTATTTCACCATGTAAATGAGCATAAAGTAACATGTTATATGCCTTTGATGTACACAATATAAATAAATAATAAAAATGTGGTGAGTCCAAATTTAAATATATCACACATTTAAAATATAGACTGTAGTTTTGAAGAGTTAATTTGAAAAGAAACACATATAAAATAGCCCATTATGTGTTTGATACTGATTATGTGTAGAAACGATATTTTTATATATTCAGTTATGTAAAACATTTCTATAATTTTGCCATTTCATAAAGTTGTATAAATGAACCTATGTGGTATGCTTTTGTGATACATCCCAGTTGTGTATATTGATAGTGTACTATTATTATTATTTCTGAGTTTGTCTAACAGCCACCTATCATAAGGCACTTGGAATGTTACTAAATTTAGTTGATACAAATAATAATGCTATAAAATAATCAAAAAAGAACATAATGCATAAAAGATTCACTTATAAATTCAAATGATGACACATTCAACCCAAAGCAGTGCTTGGTAGTTTGATAAATAATGTGGTAATTTATGTTTAAAGAGTTGTTTGCTTTAGATGAACCCAGTGCTCAGTATTTCATGACCTGGCCTGAGAGAGAGAGAGTCAGTCTTTGTCCCCCTGCATTTTTCCTTCTGTTGTTCAGACTTTCTTGTGGATTGTGCAAAACAGATATTAGTTCTTCCACTGGGCGTGGTGGTGCATGCCTGTAATCCCAGTGGCTCCAGATGCGGAGTCAGGAGAATCACAAGTTCGATACCAGAGGCAGTCTGCATAATTTAGTGAACCTGGCTAAAAAAAAAAAAAAAAAAAAAAAAAAATGACTGGAGGCGGCGGCAGCTAAGTGGTCCATGGTCCAGCACTTGCAGAACATGCAAGCATGAAACCTTGGGTTCAACCCCCAGTACCACAAAAAAAAAAAAAAAAAAAAAAAAGATATTAGTTCTTCCTTCTTAGGCTTCTTCCATGAATGCTCAAATTCACATACTTTGACCTCAAGTTAGTGGATTTTAAGAAACACATATTTTCCATTTCCCCTTACTCCAGGCCAGAATAAAATGGCCTCTGAAGGACAATATGAGCTAATTCAGCACCGAGTGAATAAATGTCCTTTTCCTTTGCCCTTATCTTCTAAGCTTTATACCTTATCTATTTGAAAAAAGCAAATACTAAATGGAATTTTTCAGTATTATCTAATATAATTTCACTTTCCAAATCTTAAAGACTACATAAAATCCTATAATAACCAAAACACTAGTATGTCATGATGATTGATATAACAATTTTAAACGCTTAGATGGTAATCCTTGCAAATTCTATATCAAATGTGTAAGGATCCAGAGTTCTTACCTTTAATTGTTTTCCGTTGGTAGGAATTTTAGCATCAACAGACATATTAAAAAGGCTAATTTTAGAACAACAGAATTTCATGCATGTATTATGATAAATGAAATATAGAGTACTCTATATATTCTTGAATCTAATCATCACTCTTTCAACAGGCTTAGAGGGCAACAAAACCAGATGCACCTCACAATCATATGTGTGTTACCTTCATGGTCAAGAAGAGCAGAAATCCAATCTATACCCAATTCTAATCTGAGTCTGATATTATAGACCTCTAAACTCATTGAACTACGCCTGCAGTGGTAGCCCTGTGGCATCCGATCCCGGCAGATCCCGGAAGCTAAGCAGGGCCGGGCCTGGTTAGTACCTGGATGGGAGACCGCCTGGGAACACCAGGTGCTGCAGGCTTGGGAGAAGGACCTGGCAACCCCCTCCCAAAAATCAATCTGCCATTGAAAACCCTATGCACAGCAGAGAAGCACTGACAATAGTGTTTCCCCTGTTGTACAGAGGGTTGCTATGAGTCGGATACCGACTCGACGGCACCTAACAACAACAACAACAAACTCATTGAAGGACTGAGGTTTAGCTCAGTTGGTAGAAGGCTGATACGTACTCTCTAAGGACCTAAATTTAATCCCCAGCACCACAAAAACAGGAGAAGGATGTGTCAATCCACTCCCAAAGTATTCCTGAAACAACCAGCCATTTGAAAACTGTATGAGAGTAGCTATGAGTTGGACTCTTGATGGTACCTAACAACAACAAAGCCCAGTGAAAGGGTGTAGATTAGATTGGAAAATACATAGTATTACTAAAATAGGTTTAAAATAATTAGAAACTGTCCCTTCCTAAATATGAAGAACACAGGAGGCCAATTTGCTTTTGCCATTGGGTACTTCTCTGTTTCCATAGAAGAACCAAGGACACAGATGAAAGTGATTTATTAAGTATGGAAAGATAAGTTTCCCAAAATTTTCCATACATGTTCTTTCTGAACCATGCCATATCCCCTTTCCACAGCTGAAGTCAGTTTCCTTTCCCCCTTAGCCTGTGGATCCTTGTGACTGCTGAAGCCAGGAGAACGCAGCAGTGATGATGCTACATGATTTCTGGGGTATACCATGAGGAGGATGGAGTTTCTGCCCGGCTCCTTGGTGATTCATGTCTTTGGAATGTTCAGTCAACACTTACGAAGTCTGCCTACCCTGAAGAAGCCAGTCTGGGTGGGCCATGGGCAAGGTAGAAATAGAAATGTCCAAGGAGCACTTCTGATCCAACTTCCAGTATCAGTATGGACTGATCTTCCGATAACTTCAGTCACCTGAGTTACACACCAGCTGAGTAGAGAAAAGCTATCCCTACCAACTCCTGCTCAATATTCTCTCTTTTCCCTCAACACTGACGATGGTAATTCTCCATACTGTACTCTGGCAGTATGTATCACCCACCCATAGTCCTTAACAAAGTTGCAACTTTGCCTAACTGTTCGTGTGATTATTTACCAATCTTTATTAGTGGCACCAGGCTGGAAAGAAAAAACAGAATAGGAATCAAGTTTGTCTTTGTTTCTCCATGCATCACCAGAATTTAGCACTATTCTTGGCAAATGGTAAACATCCAATAAGTATTTGTCAAGTGAATCAATCAATGAAAACAAGATAACATTTTATGGTTTCAGAAAATTGTACTTTCTTTGGGAAAATTAAGATCACTTACTTTCAGTGAACAATCATTTTATGCTCAGTAAATCCTATTAGTTGCACATACAGTTATTCTTTTTCGTGTATGATGGAGAAAATAGGGAAGATATGATTTGCAATGTAGATTTCTTCTCTTCCGGAAATGTGTTCAAATGGTTTATTATCATGAATTCTAGTAATATTACAAATTAATTTTTGAGAGTATTTAGTAATGTCAAGAACAATTATCAAGTAATCTGTAAAAGCATGTAATTACTTTGTGCTGACAAGGCACTTGTAATTGTTTGTGGGGGATGAATACTTGAGTACACATAAAAGAAGAAATTACACAATGTGGGGTAAAAAAGAAAGACATGATGCTTGTTTGTTCTATGTGAAAATTAATAACATTAGAAAAAGAGGAAAAAGAAAGGATGATATAGAGAATATAATGTAAAGGGGAATAATAGCAATCAAGAAGAAAAAAACATTTTTAAGATTTTAGACTCTCAGTTTTTGGACCTCTGTGCTAGACATCTCTCTCTCTCTCTCTCTCTCTCTCTCTCTCTCTCTCTCTCTCTCTCTTTCTCTCTCTCTCTCAATAGACATCCCTCTCTCTCTCTCAATCTTTCCCTCCCCCTCTTCCCTCACCCCCCCTAAAATGGAGTTATTATAATGTGGAAAACTTCCTTGTTCTATACAAATGCATAGTCATAACACACAATACTTTGATATATATCTTAAAAAGTCATTCATTGATTCTAATCCGGATTCGATAATGGTTACAATTTTTCCCGTAGTATATACACTTCAAATAAATTAGCACATTGTAGCCTGAAAAAATCATATTTTAGAGGCTTAATCCTGGCTCTAAAGGTGTGTTCTAAATAATTTGGTGGGATGAACTTTATGACAGCATGTAATGGCTAGGTCTCTGTGCTCTAAGTATTTAAAAAAGTAAAGTAAAATATTAGCCAGGCACTGTGGCACATGCCTGTAATACCAGTGACTCGGGAGGCTGAGGGAAGAGGATCATGAATTCAAGACAACTTAGTGAGACAACGTCTCAAAATAAAAATTAAAAAGAGGCTGAGGGTATAGGTCAGTGGTAGAGCATTTGGCTGGGGTTGAATCTCCAGTACCAAAAATAGAGAAAAAGGTGAAGACTTAAATGGCATCTTGTGCACCATGTAAATTAGTCAGGATTCTCCAGAGAAACAGATTACTAGTGTGTGTCCACACATATGTACATAACAGGATATGTGTACACACACATACACACCACAGCACATACAGAGAGAGGGACAGAGAGAGCAAGAGAGAGACATTTTAGTAAATTGGCTCAGACTGTGAAGACTGGTATAGTGAAAATCTACAGGGTGTGCAAGGTGGCTGGAGACCAATGAAAGAGTTAATCTTGCAGCTCAATCTGAAGGCAAATCTGGAGGGAGAATCCTTTTCCTTATGGTACCATGCTCTGTTTTCCCTTAAAGCCTTGCATTTATTAGATGAAGTTCACTCACTTTACACAGGATAATGTGCTTTACTCAAATGTTAACTTTAAATGTCAACCTCGTGTAAAATATACCTTCATGGCAATGCTGATTCTTGAATTTACCTCTGTCTTCTACATTAATTGAAACATAAAATAAACACAATAAGCCATACTCCTCAAGTTTTCAGTAAAAGAAATGCAATATTTATGTTAGTTCTTTGGCTGCTTGTTTGCAGTACTTGGGGGTTGAATCCAGAGCCCCGTGCATGCTAGGCAAGTGCTCTACCACTGAGCTGTACTCTGGGCCCCTGTTTTATTTTTCATTTTGAGATAGAATCTTGCTAAACTTCATAGGCTGCCTCTGGTCTCGAATTCACAATCCCCTTGCCTTAACCTTGGATTTGTTGGGATTATAGGTGATAGCCACTGCACTCAGCTGTTACATGCATTTCTAATCACAGTTTAGGAAGAGGAGTGGCATTTAAGTCAATAAGTAGTTTGCCATTTTAAGTAAATTCATTGCTATGCAATGTTACTATTAGAAATCCTTGATGAGTAATTACATGAGATGAAAAGTCACATAATGAAAACAGTCTATCAAATAACTTTTATGTCAGAGATGTCCACTACTGCCTACAAGATTTAAGAGTTCTTTCAAATATGTTCTGGGTAAGAAGAAAATTTTAAAAGAGAGAAATAAACTATTTTTAAAAGAATACACTGAATATTTAAAAGATACAGTGAATATTTAAATTCAAAAAATAATATTACAGTAAAGGACACATTGCCGTGAACCCCACTCAATTCTTCTTGGCTTTTAGCACACTTATTCCACCATTCTTTTGCTGTTGTGGCTGACTTGATGTCTCAGTCTGTTCAAAACATTTACCGTTCATGTCAAATTCACTTTGGAGAAGAGCCAGAAGTCACATAGTGCCAGATCCAGTGAATAAGGTGGATGAGGACACACTATAATGTTTTTTGACAGAAATTGCCACACCAGAAGCAAAGTATGACACAGAGTGTTGTCATAATGGAAGATCAAACTAAAGACACTCATGAAAGGGGACTTCTAAAGCTGCTTCAGATAGTGGCAACAATGATGGGATGAGTGTGTTCCAAGCCAGGGAGTGGGGGCAGTATTCTGAGGGACATTAATGGCAAGGTATCCTTTACTGTAACATTTTTTAAATTTAAATATTCATCATATTTTTATCACACCTCATAATAAATAATAAATGTTCCAGATGTACTTAGGAACTACTATATATTCCTTTACTTTTGGATTTTCAAATTTAAAATATATAGACTGCTTGATTTATTGTAGGAAGACATCAGTTAAACTCATTATGAGTTGAAATTGCATTGATATGCCTAGTTTACCAAACATCATAGTTCTGCAACATGGCACATTGTAGCTTATGGATTGTTTACCCTCCTGGTTACTTCACTGACAAGGAGCTGTGACTCTCTGCAGCATGAATGAGTGGTTGTTGTTGTTGTTGTTGTTGTTGTTGTTGTTGTTGTTGTTAGGTGCCACGGAGTTGTGTCCAACTCATAGCAACCCTCATAGGGTTTTCAATGGCTGCTTGTTTCCGGGTTGCCTTGGGAGTCATGAATGAGTATGATACTGCATATTACTAGCCTCGAAAGTGATCAAAATTCAAAGCAAAGGTTCTATTAAAAATACATTACTTTTGCACCACCATAAAGTTGAACTGTTATAGGTTAAACCATCACCAATTGGAGACTGTACAAGCTAGCTGAGGATTCCTTTTGAATTTAACCTTCTCCATGACTCCTTTGCCAGAATGATCCGAACACGTTTGTCTGGATTTTTCCAGTCTACTTCCTGTATTCTGTATTTATTCTTGAATAAGACTGTTTTTTTTTTCATTTATGCAGTTTACAATCTTTCAGTAAATGTGAATTCATAGTTATGTAGTATTTGGATATTTGGCACTATATAAGAGTTATAATAAAAAAGATATCCATCATTTTCACAGTTAAAACAAATAGGGTAAGGTAGATGCTATGCCATATGCTTGAAATTCTAGTGACTTAGGAGGATGAGGTAGGAGAATCACAAATTCAAGACAAGAGGCAACCTGCACAACTTAGTGAGGTCCAGTCTCAAAAATTAAAAAGGGGCTGGAGTTGCAGTTCAGTGGTAGAACATTCATCTAGCAAGCACAACGTCCTGTGTTCAGTTCCCTAGTACTGGAAAGAAAAATAAAACAAAAAACATATAGGGTAGGTTTGCCACTGTTCTTTTCTTAAAAAAATTGCTGCATGTTTAATTCATAAATTACTTCCTATAGAGGGATAAAATACTAGGCCATTCATTAGTATTTTAAATAAAAATATGAATATTTTATGGCTTAAGAATAGAAATGGGAACACACATTGATCCTCTGGGAGCACACATTGATCCTCATGGTGAAACTGCAAGAAAATAATAAATTAAAGGTAAGAAGTAAACTCAAAGTCCAATAAAAATATAAGACAATTCTCCTCTTACTTTTAAATTTTCTTATTAATTATAGGCATTTTGGTACTAAGAATAATTAAAGATGGATAGTAGAAAAATGAATGAAATAAATACATCAAAATAGACTACATAAAGCCATAGTGGAATAATTTTGTTCATTCATATACTGGAAAACTATTTAAAGCACTTACATATCTACTTGAGCATAGTTACTGAAAGTAATCTAGAAGCAAAAAATTAAGAGCTTTCTTCTTTCTGCTCATTGCGCTATTTTAATAAATCTATCTTAAAAGATCCGTTGGCCAAGAATTACACCTGTAAACTCACTTGGAACCTATTTTTCAACTATCATAATTTTCTGGACTTTTAATATCTGAACATAAAAAACCTTCTGAAGTGATCTGAGCTACTTGACTGGAGAAAAAGACGCAAGGCATGGTGCGGCTTGTAGTGTTCAATGGTATAGTGCCCAACAGAGACAGGGTGGGCTACTCCAGTCAACTTTGATTTAAATTCTGGCATTGCCACTAGTTCCTACACATTTGATCAAGTTACTTAAGCACTCAGTCCCTCAGCTTTTTCATCTGCAGTATACGAGCAATAATAATGCCTAGTAAAGATGGGGATAAAATTAATATGTGTTTAGTTCTTAGATGAGTGCCTGGCACAAAGCAAGTCTTACAATATTCCAGCCATGAGTATCTACAGTAGAGCCACAACTTTTGTTTTCAAACTAAGTACACATTTCCCAGGCTTACAATGACATTCTTCCACAGTGTTCTATGTTGTAATCTTCTTAAAATGTTTATTATAAATACCCTGTAAATAAACTTATTGTTTAGTCTATTTTATACCAATACATGTTTGAATTGCTATCAAATCTTTACTTTGTGGTGTGGAATTTAAAAAACCCTATAGAAATTTGCTGTCTAAGTTTAATTTTATTTTCTAAATTTTCACCTTATTATCCTCATTACCTTGATATTTTGGAAATATGGTTAATAACATTGACACATTTTATGAGGTCAGTAGGTTATTTGTTTGGGGAATCAATATAATGAGAGGGATGCTTTTTTTCTGAATCAAATGCACACAAATGAACAAGTTTAGCATACAAGGCTTCTATCTAATGAATAAACAATAGACACTGCATTTGTACCTCTTCTACCCCTGTGGAATCTCTTTCATTTGCCATGACAAGTTGAAGACGTGACACCTCACTCTGAATGACACACCAAGACTGCAAAAATGACTATGTGATCTAAAACTGGGAAGAGCAATTTAAATAATCCAGGGAAAGAAAAGATTGACTGTTCAGGGTCCATTAACTTTTTACAAAGCAATACATATTCTCTTATTGTGGGTAATGTACAAATAGAGGAAATAATCATTAAAAAGAACATTTATAGATAATAACTGAATTATAAAATATTGGAAGCATTGGGAACAAGAGTGCTTTGTTCTTCACAAGATCTTATAAGATTAGGTGAAACATTCTTGCTCCCTTGTTAAATCATTTAGCACTGTTGTTGTTGTTGTTGTTGTTGTTGTTGTTGTTGTTGTTGTTGTTAGGGGCCATCAAGTTGAGTACAAGGCACACTGACCCTATGTACAGCAGATCAAAACACTTCCCTATTCTGTACCACACACATGATCTCATTTATGTTTAAGCCCATTGTTGCAGACACTATGTCAATCCATCTAGTAGAGAGTTTGCCTTTTTTTCTCTGACCTGGCACTCTCCCAAACATGTTGTGCACTCTGGTTACACTTCTTCTAGGAGAGATCTGTTGGTTCTTTTGGCGGTCCATGGTATTTCTTTGAATCATTTAAATATTTTGATATTCTTTGTGTTGCCTCTATTCTAGTTTGTTAATTTTATATTTTTGCTGTTCTTCTTTGTGATGACACTACAGATTATAACAAACGTCCTTCACTTATTAAAGTCTGATATAATTTAGTTATACAATCATTTTTGAGAAATAAGCATTTTAGAGGGCTTTATAGGCACTTGTCTCCCTCTTAAAAGGGAAACACAGTCAGGCACATTTTTATATATAATGTCCAGTATTCAAATATTACTGAACTAACCAAGAAATAAGACTGCATGACAGAAAACCAAGCAAAATCAGGCCATCAGACGTACCCATAGGAGCCTCAGACATCAGAATTATTAGGCACAGGTCTTAAAATATGTGTGGCTTATCTATGCCAGAAATTAGACAAGATGATAAGGAATTACATGGAGAATGCTATGCATGAAAAATATCAAATGGGAATTCTAAACCTACATAACACAATAAATGAAACTTGGAGGTAGAGAGCTAGATATAAGCATTTTAAAATAGAGAAAGAAATTTATGAACTAGAAGATCAGTGCCAAGTTGGGTTTGTTCCAGCAAAACAACTTTAGAATGCCATTAAGAAATCAATCACCTTTACAATATCAAAGAGAAAACTGTGTGCATTCAGGAAACCAGCCCGTCAATATCTACCCAAATATCACAGCAAATTAAGAATAGAAGAATCTATGTTCAATCTGATAAAAATGTATATGAGAAATAAAATTAAGATAGAATAATTCAGGTTGTGCTTTGATCTCACCTCCAACTGACAGAAGTATTTGAGTCAGTACCCAGGCATGCCCTCTTTTTCTTTCCACACTGGCAATGGAAGCTTAAATATTAGTGACTTTTGCTGCAATCCCAAATGCTCCATCTGGTGGCTACTGGAAAAAAGAAAATTGAAAACCAAAGAAGCAAAAATATGTTTTAAATGGATTCTCATGTTGACCTTCAGTTTTCCAAATCGCACGTCATTTTGGCAACTTACTCCAAATAGAATTAGGTGGAAAAGATCTGAATTATCATCCTACCTAAATTCAAATGAAAAGGATGTCTATGAACTTGAGAAAGATAGCTTTGTTAAGGAGGACACAAATAGCAACATTTAAAAACAATGATCTATTTAAATACATATAAATGAAAAACTTACTTTGAAAATGAAGAAATAGAAAAAAATATATGTATATATATGTGTATATATATATATATATATATACATATACATCTATATCTATATCTATATCTATCTATCTATATATATATATATATCCTATCCATTGGAAAACATTAATATCTATGAATACCATATAGTCTTCAATCTAATCCACACTCTTTAAACAGTTTTAGGTTGTTGTTGTTGTTAGGTGCCATCAAGTCGAGTTCGACTCATAGTGACCCTCATAGGGTTTTCAATGGCTGACTGTTTCGGGATTGCCTTGGGAGTGGGTTGCCAGGTCCTGCTCTCAGTTTTGCGTTGCTGGGAATTGAACTCGGGACCTCAGAGACTGCAGCACAGCACTCTACCAACTGAGCTAAATCCCAGCCCTAACAGTTTTAGATGGCTACAAAATCAGATGCTGATTACAATCTCATGTGGGTTGGATTCATGAGGAAGTGTGCAAGAGTGAATCCAATCCACATGCAATTCTAATCCACAAGTGATTTTGTAGCCCCCTAAAACTGTTGAATTTGCATTATATTGAAGAATGTATAGTCTCTAAAGAATGCCTACAAATGAATGACGAAAATGTTAACAACCAAATAAGAACCTTGGCAAAGAACACTACGCACAGCTCAAAAACAAAAGAGTTAGTGAACTCCCTCAAATCCAAAGAAATAAAATAGAAACAATGTAATATTCTTCACCTATCATTCTGGCAGAAATTAAAAAGTCTGCCACTAACTATTATTGATGGAAATGTGGAGGAGTGAGAATTCACCTGGTAACCTTTCAGCTACTGAAAACTGAAACAGATCAGTCACATTGGAAAGATATTTATTGTTATATAACGAAATAAGCAATGTCATATGCTGCAAAACAAAAAAATGCTGTTTCTCCCGGAAAATTACATAACTGTTTGTCTTAGAGGTCAAAGGATAGTGCAGCTTTAACTTTGTATTTATTTCTTAAAAAATAAGAAGCATTTATGATAAAATCCTGACTTCTTTTTATGATCAGTGAAAATGTGAATGTCACAATAGTATTGCAATTTTCTATATTTTATAATCACAGGAAATTTTAAAACGAGGTATAGCAGAATGGTAAGTGGAAATAAATGAATGGGAAATGAAAGAGAAAACTAGAAGAACAGAAGAGATGAGAAAAAGAAAGGAAAAGCATGAGCTAAGAATGTGAAAATTGCTGAAGTGCTAGATGAAAGGATGTAATATTTCCACTTTGGTGTGAAAACGAACATTGAAATCCTTAGTGAACGTTAAGGGGACAGAATTCAGATAGGGATGCCTCAGGGATGAGTATAACGTGAGGAAATGGAGACATAGTCTAAGGGACAGATGAGAAAAAAACAGCTCAAAGAAAAAGAATTCTTTTTTTTTTTCACTTGTAGGACTTAATGAAAAGCTTGACATATTTCATTTCCTTCTTGCTTGCTTTTTTGACAAAAATTCCACTGTAATCCTTATCATTGGTTCTGTGTAGATAAGGTGTCTCTCCCTGAGTAAGATTTCCTTCAAGATCTTCCCTTTGGCGGAATCTAAATTGCTGAGGTGGAGACATTTTAGTATTTCCTGGCTTTGTGTTCTCTACACTTCCTGGAAGTATGTTTTGTTTTTGTTATTTTTTTTGTATTGGGGGTTGAACCCAGGGCCTTGCGCCTGAATGCTTTGCAAGTGCTGGATCACTGAGCTGCACCACTAGCCCTATTTTTTTTCCTTTTTTTTTTTTTTTCTACTTTTTTGAGACAAGGTCTCACTAAGTTCCACAGATTGCCTCTGGTCTCAAACATGCAATCCTCCTGCCTCCGCCTCCCGAGCTGCTGGGATTACAGGTGTGCGCCTCAGCACCCAGCCCTGGAAGTATGGTTTGATGTCTGTCCTTAATTCTGGAATTATTTCAGCCATTTTTACTTCAAATATATTCTTCCACTTTAACTTCTTTCTTCTTCTTCTGGTATTATAATCACATGGTTTCGTGTCTTTTGAATTTGCCCCACAGTTCTTAGAGATTCTGTCCTTTTTTATTGTGTTTTTCACGTTGCATTTCAGTTTTGGTAGTTTCTATTCATACTTCTTCAGGCTCACTTATTATTTTCTTTATCTCTTGATAAAGCTATGAAAGGCTTTTTTTCACTTCTGGTACCACGTGTTCGATTTCTAGAATTTCCCTTTGATTCTGTGTTAGTTTCCATCTGTGTGCTTATATCATCTATCTTTTATGCTTTTTCTACTTTTTCTTTTAGAGGTATTAATATGTTAATAATAATTATTTTATGACATTTATGTGCAGCCCAAGACAATTCTTGTTTATTCGATGTGGCCCAGGGAAACCAAAGGTTGGAAATCCATGTTTTAAATGTTCTAGAAGTTTATGGCCCAGTTGCTTCCCCTCCAGGTAAGCTGAACTTGCCTGTGGTCTGGATCTGCCTCTCTCTCTGCAAGCTGAGTGGGCTACTGTGACCTAAACTTTTAGACAGTTATGAAAAAAGCTATTAATTTTTAGTAACTTCTGTTTTTTCCTTCATGACTGAAGCAAACACCTTAGTTCTTGCGTGTTGGATCTTTAGATGGGCCCTTAATGTCTCAGTGACATAATCAAGTCTAAGCTCTGATTTCATTTGAAGTGAAAGGTTCCAACCCCTATTTGTGAAAATTAAGGGCAATAATCAAAATTATTTTGAACAGTGTGGCATGGACAACTGAAGCCCCAAACTGCTACATGGAGTGTTCTTTGTGAGAAATTGACTCAAAGAAAGCCACTACTAAATGCCAGCATCTCAATGCTTCAGAAAATATTAAATCTGATTGTTATAAAAGCCAGAAATCCAGAAAGACATCGGTTCAATTGTTGGATCTAGTCATTTTTTCTGAGCCACAGTTTCTAAAGGTTTGTAAAAAGTTGGAGCTTTGTTGTTGTTATTGTTGTTTTATGTTTGCTTATTTTGTTTTGTTTTTCTTTGAAATAAGACCTTGCTATGTAGCCTGGTCTGTCATTGAACTCAATCCTCCTGCTTCAGTCTTGAAAATGTTCGGTTTACAAGCATGCGCCTACTACACCCAATTCTATAAATTCAGTTTTTGTGTATATCTGTAATCCCAGTGATTTGGGAGGCTGACGGGGGAGGATCAGAGTTCAAGGCCAACAGCAGCATATGTAAGTTAGCAAGAACTTGTCTTAAAATAAAAAAAAAGATTAAAAGTGGGTGGGTGTGGCACAGCCCAGTGGTAGAGCACTTTCAAAGCATGTGCAAGGCCCTGGGTTCAACCCCCAAGTACCACAATTATAATAATAATAACAACAACAACAGTAGTAGTAATAAACCTCAGTTTTTAATGCTCTTCTTATGGGCCATACTCAGTTTTCATGCCATACACTTGGTTAGGCGCTAGAGATGAAGTAATATACAAAACAAGAATCTTTGCCCTCACAGAGCTTGCATTTCCATGAAAAGCTGGAGAGAAATTAGAAAACTAGCTAGAATACATGGTGTACTGGAAAATGGCTTAACCCTTTCTAAGGTAATCAAAAAGTACGGAATGAAAACCTGGAGAAGGCAATTTTAGGTAGCACGACCAGCAAAGTGACTTTACCAAGGTAGTATTGAATTAAAGGCCAATAGAAGATGTGGGCTCCAAACATGCAGAAAACTGAGGAAAATGTCTCCAGGGAAAGGAAGAGGAAGTACAAAGCCTCTGGGTTAGGAGTATTGCCACATCGCATGGAACAATGACCAGAAAGGAGCTGTGCTGGCTTGATTTGAATAGTTGAGAAGTCAGAGACTAAAAGCCCCGTGGAAGGACGAATGTGGTCCTGCAGCAGACCATGAAGGGTCCCACTGATTATTTTGCTAATCTGAGGACAGAGCTTTTGAATTGGAGTAAGAAAGACACTCATTGGAGGGTTTTCAGCAGTGAAGTGACATAATTACACTTAGGTTTTAATAAGATTACTCAGCCATTTCTGCCTGAATGGTGAGCAAAAAGTTGAGAAAGTTTGAAGAAATAGCTTTCACACTTATTCCAGGCATGATGCTAGCTACATATTAATTGCAAAATGAAGAAAGCTTTTATTCATGTCAAGAGTTATCATTGTTGTGACGGGTGGGGAAAGTAATGAATTGTAGGATTCATGATATTTGATTTGAAGAAGAATGAAGGAGAGAGCAAGAATATTGGCAGGAGACAGACATTCCCATCTTGCAGTGGTGTCTTGGGGACTCCCTGAGCATCACAGTAACCTGTTACTTGAGTTGTTGTTGTTGTTAGGTGCTGTCCACTCATATCTGACTCATAGCAACCCTCACAAGGTTTTCAAGGGCTAATTGTTTCACTTGGCCAAGTAGCTGTTTTCCAAATCTGTTGGCATAAACATATTAACATCTCCAGTGCTGCATCCGTTTGTTGAAACATCTCTATTGGTATCCCATCAATTCCTGGAGCCTTGTGTTTCACCAGTTCTTTCAAGGCAGCTTCCAATTCATCCTTCAACACCATTGGTTCCTCTTCATATGCAACCTTTTGGAATGGTTGGTCATCTACCAATTCTTTCTTGTATAATGACTCTGTGTATTCTTCCCATCTTCTTTTGATGTTCCCTGCATCATTTAATATTTTCCCTGTAGAATCTTCCACTACTGTCACTCGAGGCTTGAAGTTTTTCTTCACTTCCTTAAGCTTGAGAAACACAGAGTGTGTTCTTCCCTTTTGGTTTTCCACCTCTAGCTCCTTGCACATGTCATTATAATATTTGTTTTTGTCTTCTCGAGCTGGCTTCTGAAATCTTCTGTTTAGTTCCTTAACATCATCATGTCTTCCTTTTGCTTTGGAAGAGATCCATATTTGTGCCTATTCCCAAAAAAGGGGATCCAACTGAATGTGCAAACTATGGGACAATACCATTAATATCTCACATCAGCAAAATTCTACTAAAGATCATTCAGAAGTGACTGCAGCAGTATATATACAGGGAATTAAGCGGAAAATCAAGAGGGATTCAGAAGAGGATGGGGAACCAGGGACATCATTGCTGATGTCAGGTGGATATTAGCTGAAAGCAGAGAATAGCAGAAAGATGTCTATCTATGTTTTATTGACTATACAAAAGCATTTAACTGTGTGGATCATAACAAATTATGGATAACACTTCAGAAAATGGGAATACCAGAACACCTAATTGTGCTCATGAGAAATCTGTACATGAACTAGGGGGCAGTTGTTCGAATAGAACAAGGAAACACTGAGTGGTTTAAAGCTGAGAAAGGTGTGCTTCAGGGCTGTGTACTTTCATCCTATCTCTTCAATTTATATGCTGAGCAAATAATCTGAGAAGCTGGACTTTATGAGGAAGAATGCGGCATCAGGATTGGAGGAAGACTCATTAACAACCTGCGTTATGTAGATGACACAACTATGCTTGCTGAAAGTGAAGAGGATTTAAAACATTTACTGATGAAGATCAAAGATCATAGCCTTCAATATGGGTTACAACTAAACATCAACAAACAAAAATCCTTACACGTAGGTCAGCACGCAACTTCACATTAAATGGAGAAAAGACTGAAGTTGTCCAAGACTTTGCTTTGCTTGGCTCTATAATCAACACCCATGGAAGCAGCAGTCAAAAATCAAAAGACGTATTTCTCTAGGAAAAGCTGTGGTAAAAGATCTCTTTAGAAGATCTTTTCTAAAGCAAAGATGTCCCATTGAAGACGAAGGTGCATCTGACTCATGCCATGGTATTTTTAGTGGCATCATATGGTTGTGAAAGCTGGACGTTGAACAAGAGAAACAGAAAAAGTATTGATGCTTTTGAATTGTGGTGCTGGAGATGTCTATTGAATATACCATGGACTGCCAAAAGAACCAATAAATCTGTCCTAGAAGAAGTGCAACCAGAGTGCTCCTTGGAAGCAAGAATGGCCAGACTGCATCTTACATATTTCGGACATGTAGTCAGGAGAGATCAATCCCTGGAGAAGAACATCATGTTTGGGAGAGTGGCAGGTCAACGCAAAAGAGGAAAAGCCTCCACCAGATGGATTGACACAGTGTCTGCAACAATGGGCTTAAACATAAATAAGATTGTTTGCCTGGCACAGAATCGGGAAGTGTTTCGATTTGCTGTACATAGGGTCACTATGAGTTGGACTCATCTCAATGGCACCTAACAACAACAACAGCAACAACAACAACAACAACGTTTCAGGATTGTTCCCTGAGTGGATTGCCACATCATTCTCCCATTTTTGCAGTGGTGGGGATTGAATCCAGGTCCTCAGAGAGTGCAAAGCTGCTCTCTACCAATTGAGCTAAGCCCTGGCCCCTATTACTAGAGTTAGAGGTTAGCACAGAAGAAGAGAGGGCACTGAAAGAGGAGGAAGAATATCACAAGGGGAAAAGGTAATACACCTGAAACTTTGTTAAGATTTACTCTGACAATAGCTATTTTATTTTGATTCAAGCTCAATACCTTAGAATCATCCTGGTACTTTTATACAACATTATTGTTTTTGTTTTTGTTTTTTTCCTGCTGCCTGAGAAATATTTGCCTGGCTATTTAGTCTGAAAATTTTTTATCTTGTTTACTTGACTAATATATATTTTTTCACTATGCCCTTGCTTACTTCCCCAACACCTTCATATAAATACTCCTTTTGGATACATTAAAATGTGACTGCATTTCCACATTACTATTTCTCATGTGTATCAATAGCACGGACTGTTTAGTAATTCAAGAATGATATATTTTATTCTTGTTGAAGATAACTTTAATTTTGTATGGTGATCAATAAAGACAATATAAATTCCTTTAGGCAATGTGTCCCTGGAAAAGGATAGATATACAAGTGAAACACGAACCTGAGGAGAAATGAGAATTCAATAAACATTCATACATTAACTGGAGAGCACTTTGCAGCCTGTTGCTGCATTTCTCTAAATTAAGAGTTGATATAGTAAGGCATTTTGAGAGATTTTTTCCTGTAAGGGCATTATTCAAGTTATTCACACTCCATCTGAGGTCTTAGATTATTGAGAATCATCATCTCTCTGTCAAAGTGAGTATTAACTAATTGGTAACAGGGGAATGGAAGGTCTGAAAAAATACACCAGGTATTAGAGGTAATTTATTTTTTGAAAGCAGTTGTTGACAGTTTGACATTACAGTCAGTTAACACTTGCAGGGAATTTTTAAATTAAATTATTCTCTCTGTCAGGCAGGACATAGCTTCTGTGCTTTCACAAGACTTATGAACAGAGTTCCTTTTCTGATTTTCTTTCCATACATTTGAATTGAAAATGCAAATTACTGCTTTCTGCCCTTGTGCGATAGTATATCAACATTTTTAACAGCTACAAGGTCCTCTAGATACAAATTTAACACTTTTGCCTTTCAAAATGACAATTATTTTCAATATTTCAAGGTCCTCTTTAGTTAGTAAAGAGGATCCCAGAGCAAAGGTGATAATCCGTCCTGAATAAATTCTGGGAAGGAGAGAAGCTTAAGCCATTGATAGTAGGCATCATCAACAGAGACCATATTTCTTGCTATAGAAAATAGTTTGCTTTCTCCACATATCATATGTTTTATTATGAATTCAATAGATTCTTTGCTGGGTAGTGATGACTTTTTCTTACTATAAAATTTTTATTACTGAAATTTGAGTTTTAGTTATTAAGTTAGATGGAGCTATGCTTCATAAGATTTCTTTGTTCTTAAACCTAAGTGATACTTTTATCTCCGTGTTCCCATGACCACAACGACCCTATAACTTGATCTCTAGCACCTGAAATGACTTAGAAATGGCACCCGTTTTTCAATTGGTAGGAAAACTGGAACAGCAAAATAGCTGTTGGCCTTGGCTTCTATTCACAGTGAGTCTAACTATTTCCTTTGAACAAGTAAATTGTCGGAAATGGAAGGTGGAACCTGTGAGATAAAATTACAACAGCCTTGTGGCATGTGAAATAAGAAGTCAGAGAGAACGAGGTGTATCTGAAAGTAGTGATGTAATACAGACCCTCAAAGGGGAATCAGCCGTATTTTGTGACAATATTATAAAGTAGGCTATTAACCTCATATACTCTCACTCATTATCCTGTATCTCATTGTACATGTTGGTTTAGGCCAACATGAGAGTGTGTGTGCATTAAACAGTTACACGTATATAACTTGTCCTTCCAGTT
>VMDO01017914.1:0-43569 GCA_007922755.1 Pedetes capensis
GTGCCTTTAAGGCTGAGCTGTACCAGCACTTAGCCTGCAGCATTCTATGCTGCAGGCATAGGGCCAGCACTTAAAGGGGTAGAGCCTTGCTCTATAGGGGCTGCCTGCTCCTTGCTCTCCTTAAGGGGAGCACCCCAATAAACCTTCCCTGTCCTTTTCCAACCACCTGAAGGTCTCCCGAGGTCCTTCTTTCCCGACACCGGTCACGTGTTATGTTGTGGGTTTGGCCCTAACTTTAGCCGGGCTAGAGCCAAAAACCTCAACACATTTATGATGAGATATGAAAAATATTTCCTAATTAAGAGTATAATTTGTTTTCATTGGATTCATCAGTATATATGTTGCTATTATTGTATGTAAAATTTTTGTACACTAGGTATGTTGTTGTTGTTAAGTGTGGCCGAGTCAGGTCCAACTCATAGCTAACCTCATAGGGTTGTCAATGGCTGATTATTTGGGGATTGATTTGGGAATGGATTGCCCTATCCTTCTTCCATTTTTGTGGGACTAGTATTTGAACCTGGGTCCTCAGTGCAGAGCAGCACTCTATGAACTGACCTAAACCTCAGCTATACTAACTATGGTTTATCTTTATTGATGCTTTTCTTTTTTAAATTTTTCCATTAGGAAAATGTTTGCATTATTGATGGATTCTGCTACTCTGAAGGGGACAAAAATCCTGCCATTCCTTGTTTGATTTGTAGACCCAAAATCTCAAAATCTATGTGGTCATTTTTAGAAAGTAAGTTATTCTTTATTAATCCAACTATTTTCTGTACAAGATCATTTTAAAGGGTTTTAAGCCACCAGTTACATAATGTGTTTTAGAGGAATGAATGTCATATTTAATTTAGCATCTCTCCTAACTGCATAATTTACTGTGATATAAGGAAATATAAGATGAGAGGATGAGCTAGGCCTGGTGGCTCACACCTGTAATCCTAGCCACTCAGGAGACAGAGCCAGGAGGATCACAAGCTGGAAACCAGAGGCAGCCTGCGTAATTTAGTGAGACCTTGTCTCACAAAGTAAAAAAATGGGCTGGGGGTGCAGTTCAGTCGTACAGTACTTGCAAAGCAATGCAAGCGTGAGGCCCTGGGTTCAACTCACAGTACCACACACACACACACACACACACACACACACACACACACATAAATAAATAAAATAAAAGATGAGAGGATGAATCATGAGCCAGATAATGACATTTTGGTCAAGAACAGAACACATATAAGATGGTGGGTTCATAAGATTGCATCTTCTAGTGACATCACAGCTGTCTTAGTTTGTATATGTATACTCCGTAATGACATAATTACAAAGTCACCTAACAATACGTTTCTCAGAACTTACCCCATCATTGCCTGCAGCAGTATCACTGTAGCATCTGATCCTGTCAGATCTCCGAAACTAAGCACAGTCAGACCTGGTTAGTACTTGGATGGGAGAAATAAAAGTAGATTCTGAGGGTGAACATGAGGTTTTAAAAGAGTGTATAGAGAGAAAGAGAGAAAGAGACAGAGAACAAGCAAGAGAATGTACGTGGTGAAATGGTAAACACTGACTGAGAAGTCCTTTAAAACAGAAGCAAAGTCCTTTAAAACTGCAGCCAGTCTAGGAAGTGCATGTGTGTATATTTATTTGCTGTATCCAAACTGTTTGCACACTCTCATAGTAAAAGGGTCTGCATTTGCCAGTTGTTTTCACATTTCCTGAAAATGGAATTGGATTTATTCAGAGGTATTTTTAAAAAGAAAGCAACTGATAGAACTTTAAGCAGAGTCCGATCTTTATCAAAATGCCTGTCTTTCTCTGTGAGAGCTCTAAGAGCCGCACTTCTTTCCTTTTCTACACAGGTAAAAAGTTAAGTGTTTTCTCTGTTACAGATAACCGACCCCCTGTGATTCAAACATCACAAAACAAATTGCAGACATTTTATGGGGAACACTTTGAGTACCAGTTTGTGGCCCTGGATCCAGAAGGTTCTGATGTCCATTTTAGATTGGACTCTGGTCCTGGAGGAGCAAGTGTTTCGTCTGCAGGACTTCTTACCTGGAAAACGGAGTCACAGACTCCCCAGCAATTCACTCTACACTTGAAGGATGAGTGTGATGCTGAAACTATAGTCACCATTGAGGTCATAGTTATAATTATACAAACATCTCCTGATCCTTTAACAATAGCAACAACTTTATTTTAAATCTAGGCATAGGTTATATGCTTAATTTCAAAGAGCAATGAAATTATTAAACATTGCCTGTTTGACTATTCTTTGTGAGTACGTAGAAGCCTTGAGGCACCTTCAAGTCACAAAGCATGGACCTAAATTAACACTCTGCACTATTTTATTCTGCACTTACCTATGACAAGATAAAGATTTCATTCATTTCCACTCCCATGAAAAACCTGTGACTAATATAAGACTGATAGTTACACTCTGTTCTTTCAAATGAAAGAATCTTATATATTAAATTCAATATCATGATAATTTTTTATGACTTGAAATAGCTCATCGACAACTTAGTTCCTTTATTGATATTTTTTGGTCAGTCATGAGCTTTGGATGCTTATAGACTGTTTTTGTGCCTTATATTCACTGAAATTTGTGTTCTATGTCATGTTAACATGATAAATCTGTAGATTTGGGGATAACCTTGGTAACTAACTGGTTTTTGTTTATGTTAGTGGGTTTTTTCAAGTATTCTGTTTGTTTTTGTAGAAATTGATCATCTTGGGACATTTCTAAAAATTTGTCCCTAGCATGTATATTTTGTCTGTGCTCTTCAGAGCATGTGCAAATTCTCTTATTAAATTATTTTAACTACCATTTTATATAAAACATTTATTTGACAAAAACATCTGACTTGATCATTTAGACATGTAAGGATACATGCTGGTCATGATTTCTATGGTCTATACTGAAGATAATTTTGTTTCAAAATGAAGCTTTAACTTTTTTTCTTATAGGTGACTGTGAAGTCTTGTGACTGCTTGAATGGTGGATCATGTGTGTCTGATAGGAAATTTCCCCCGGGCAGTGGGGCATACCTGTGTGTCTGCTTGCCTGGCTTCCAGGGTGGTCTTTGCGAAGTGGATGGCAGTGAGTGCCAATCAAACCCTTGTGGCCTTGGCAGATGTATTCGAGGTTTTCATAACTATTCCTGTGATTGTCCACCTGAGCTCAAAGGTAAATTTTGGCTCCACATGAACTAAATTAGAATATGGATAAATTAGAAAGGAAAGCCCTTTGGAACATTCATCTAAAGATTACTACAGCAAATGTATGGTCCTCAAATTTTTAATACAAATTTTAAACGTTCTAATGAAAGTTATCACATATATATATATTCTTTATATCCTCTGGAATTTTGAATTATAAATTGCTTTCATATACTCATGCAATTTTGTCCCTTTTTATAATTGTAATAGCAATCAAGGAACCTAAATTGCAGCCTCTAAAACATACCTATATTTAGTAAAAATATTTCTAAATGTATTGTTATTGACAGGATGACAAAGAACGACAAGAAAAGTACAGAAATTGTCACTGAAGAGATGTTGTACTGATAATTCACTAAATTATGGTATGAATTAGAGTTGAAATGAAATGAAATGCTAGCCTATATACTAACTTATTACTTGTCTCAAAATGTCTGATTCCAGAAATAAGAATATGACTGGCAATCTTTAGTTTCACAAGACTTTTTAAATCTCATACAAATAGTTTTAAGTTTGATATAAATATTAAGTAAATAGGCAGTTATTTTCTTGAAAATGCCTATTTTGAAATCATAATAGAAGGAAGCAGAATATTTACATGTCTTCTAGTTTTCTTCATCATTTTAAAACTATTATACAATCAGCCATTGAAAACCCTATGGGGGTCACTATGAGTTAGACCTGACTGGATGGCACCTACTGATAACAATTTTATCATTTGGAACTATGGACATAGACATCTCTTTTTTATTGTATTGTAGACTACATTTGAAAGAATTCAAATGTTGATTGCCTCGGATTTTTGCATATAAGTAGTACTATCCATTAATGATTTGAATTTATTCATTCAACTAAGTTAAGAATTTCAAGAACACTGCTTCATCTCAAAATATTTTATCAAAGAAAGACTGACTTTCCTAACACATTGTAAAATTTTCACAAATTTTCACAGAGTAAGTGCAACAAGTGGACCAAAAAAGTTATTTTTAAACTAAGCAGGCAACCATTCTAAACAACCTTTCATAAAAAACAAAATCACTGAGTGTTTTCTTAATTGGAGTAAAATGTGAGTTTCATTATGAGATTTTCATACAATTATATCATGCACTTCGCTCTTGTTTATTTCCTCATTACCCTTACTCATTGTTCCTACTCCCTCACTTCCTCTCCCCATTTTAGATGTATCTCCTTATATTATCCAATATTACATACATACATAATATATATGTAGTATTAGTTCTACAGCCACACCACCCTGGTAAGCAGAAGGTAAGCAGGATTGGACCTGGTTAGTACTTAGATGAGAGACCAACTGGAAATACAAGGTGCTGTAGGTTTGGGTGTCGGACCTGGCAGCCCACTCCCCAAAAAATCAGCCATCAAAAACCCTATGAATAGCAGAGAAGCACTCACAAAGTGCTGGGTGTAGCACAGTGTCAAGTAGTGTTTCCTTCTGTTGTACATAGAGTTGCTATGAATTGGACCCAACTCCATGGCAACTAACAAAACAACATATTATAGATTATATATTATATAAATCTGGCTTCTGCATGTGAGAGAGAACATGCAGAATTTGTCTTTCTGAGTATGGCTTATTTTGCTTAAAATGATGCTCTCTAATCCTATTTTGTTGTACATGACATAATTCATTTCATTAATATTATGGCTGAATAGTATTCCATTGTGTGTGTGTGTGTGTGTGTGTGTGTGTGTGTGTGTACATATACACATACATACATATATCACATTTTTAATCCATTCATTTATTGAGGGACATCTAGGTTGATTCCATTTCTTGGCTATTATGAGCAGTACTACAACAAATATGGAACTCCAGATATCTTCATGGTATAGACTTAGATGTTGTCTAAGGGTTCTATCACCAGCACCACAAAAGTGGGAGAAGGACCTGGGATCCCACTCTCAAAACAATCCCCAAATAATCAGCCATTGAATATCCTCTGAATAGCAGAGAAGCACTGGTTCTACAAACCAGGCATGGCACAATTTTGGGGAGTGCTTTTTGGGAGAAGGACCTGGCAGCCCACTTCCAAAATAATCCCCAAACAATCAGCCATTGAAAACTCTATATAAGGTGGCTATGAGTCCAACCCAACTCAAGGGCACCTAACAACAACATTTGTTGATTTGCATATGTTGAACCAGACTTGCATCTATGGAATAAAACTCACTTGATAAATGGTATATGATCTTGCTTATGTGTTGCTGTATTCACTTTGTAATTAAGGATTTTTGGATCTATGTTCACCAGAGAAATTTGTATTTGTTGTGTTTTTGTCTGATGTTGGTGTCTTGGTGATGCTGACTTCATTGAATGAGTTTGAAAGTATTTCTTCCATTTCTATTTTATGGAGTTTCAGGAGTATAGGTTTTACCTCAGTTTAAAGGCTTGTTAGAATTTGACTGTGAATCTATAGGGTCCTGGGCTTTTCTTTATTGGGAGACTATTACTACTACAATTTCAGTGTTCATTATGGGTCTGTTTTAATTATTTATATGCTCTTGATGTAATTTTGATAGGTCATATGGGTTAAGGACTTTATCTATTTCTTCTGTATTTTTGATTTTTGTGGAATATAAGTTCCCAGAGTATCTCTGATGATTCTCTGTATTTTGTTGGTATCTGTTGTAATGATGCCCTTTCAGCTCCAATTTTATTAATTTGGATCTTTTCTCTCTTTCTTTCGATTAGTTTGGCTAAGAATTTGTTGATCTTATTTATCTTTTCAAAGAACCAAACCTTAGTTTCACTGATTCTTTATGTTGTTCTTTTAGTTTCCATTTCCTTTATTTCTTCCTTGATCTTTATTATTTCTTTCCTTGTACTGCTTTTATGATGAGCTTGTTCTTTTTTTCTACTGCATTGAGGTACAACATTAACTTATTTGTTTGAACTTTTTCTGGATATTTTAACGTAAGCCCTCATAGCTACAAATTTCCCTGATAGGACTGCCTTTCTATATCCCAAATGTTCTGATAGGTTATGTTTTTATTTTCATTTGATCCTAGAAGTTTTTAGATTTCTTCTCTGATTTCTTCAATATCTTACTGACTATTCAGAAGTGTTTTGCTCAGTTTCCACATTTGGTAACTATTTTGTAGTTTCTCTATTGATTTCTAGTTTTATTCCATTATTATCTGAAAAGACACAAGGAATGATTTCAGTTATTCTGTATTTGTTAAGACTTGTTTTGTGACCTAAAATGTGACTTATTTTAGATAAAATTCCATGAGCTGCTGAGAAGAATGTGTATTCCGCATCCATTGGATGCAATATTCTGTAGATATGTGTTAAGTCTGTTTGATCTGTGGTATTGTTTAACTCTAAGACTTCTTTGTTGAAAATCACTGAGTTTTTAAGCAAAATACAAATTACTTGTATAATATGGCAACTTTTTACCTTAAATGTTAGTGACTTTTTTCTGAGACAGGGCCTTGTCATGTAGCCCAGGCTACCCTTGAACTTGCAATCCTCCAGCCTCATCCACCCAATTGCTAGGATTACAGATGGGCACCAAAACACCCACCTATATTAAATTCTAACTTATTTATACAAAAAATCTTAATCTAGGCCCAATAGTGTATGCTTGCAATCCCAACAATTCAGGAGATAAAAGCAAGAAGATAGCAGATTTGAGGCCACAGGCAGCCTACACAATTCAGTGAGAACCTACCTCAAAAGAAAAAATAAAAAAGAGGTTGGGGGTACAGTTTAGTGGTAAGGTGATGCCAAGATATGCACAAGGTCATGGGTTCAGCCTCCTAATACCACAAAAAAAGAAAAGAAAAAATAAAAAGAAAAAAAGAAAAAGATGTAGGAAGGGGAGGAAGTGGAGGAAGAGGAAGAGAAGTAGTATGTCCTTGGAGGGTCAGTTTTAATGACATAATATTTGACTTTATAATAAATGCAAAAATAGTACATTTTTCTCCTCATAATGCATGACAGCTCCAGAGGGGGGGTGGTTGTTGTTAGGTGCCATTGAGTCTGGTCCAATTCATAATAAAACACTCCATACTTCTGTGCCAGACAAATTATTTTTTTTATGTTTAAGCTCATTGTTGCAGACATTGTGTCAATCTATCTAGTTGAGGGTCTTCTTTTTTTTTCATTGAACTGCCACTCTCGCAAAGATGATGTCCTTCTTCAAGGATTGGTCCCTCCCAACAACATGTCAAAAACACATCAGATGCAATGTAGCCATCCTTGCTTCCAAGGAACACTCTAGTTGCACTTCTTCTAGGACAGATCTGTTGGTTCTTTTGGCAGTTAATGGTATATTCAATATTTTTTTCCTGCAACATAATTAAAAACCCTCAATTCTTTTCCTGTTTCTTTTATTGAATGTCCAGCATTCACAACTGCATCATGCAACTAATATACCATGGCATGAGTCAGCAGCAATTTTGTGTTCAATGTGACATCCTTACTTTTCAACATTTTAACTTTTCAACTTTTCAACAAAGATCTTTTGAAACAGTTTTTCCTAGTGCAATGCATCCTTTGATTTCTTGCCTGCTGCTTGCATGGGTGTTGATTGTAGAACCAAGTAAATCACAATCTTGGACAAATTCAATCTTTCCATTTATCATGAAGTTGTAAGGATTTTTGTTTGCTTAATTTTGAGGCTAAATACATACTGAAGGCTGTGCTCTTTGATCTTCATCAGGAAATGATTCAAAGCCTTTTCAGTTTCAGCCGACAGAGTTGTGTCATCTATACAATGCAGGTTGTTAATGAGTCTTCCTCCAACCTGATGCTGTATTCTTCTTCATAAAGTCCTGTTTCTCAGAATATTTGCTCAGCATAGAGACTGAAGAGTTATAGTGAAAGGACAAAGCCCTGATACACACCTTTCTTGACTTTAAACCAGGCAGTGTTTTCTTGTGTTCTAACGACTGTCTCTTTGTCCATGTACAGATTCCTCATGAGTACAATTAAGTGCTCCAGTATTCCCATTCTTCATAATGTTATCCATAATTTGTTATGCTCTACACAGTCAAATGACTTTGTGTGGTTGGTAAAACAGATAAACATCTTTCTGATATTCTCTGCTTTTAGCTAATATCCGTGTGATATCAGCAATGGTTTCCCTGGTTCCATGCCCTCTTTTGAATCTGGCTTGATATTCTAGCAGTTCCCTGTCAATATATTGCTGCAGTCACTTTTGAATGCTCTTAAGCAAAATTTTGCTTTTGTGTGATATTAATGATATCATCCAATGATTTCCACATTCACTGGGATCCCCTTTCTTGGGAACAGGCAGAAATAAGAATCTCTTCCAGTCAGTTGGCCAGGTAGTTGTTTTCTAGATTTTTTGGCATGAACAATTTAGCACCTCCAGTGCTGCATCTGATTGTTGAAAATTCTCAATTCCTGGAGCCTTGTGTTTGCCCACTCCCTTCAAGGCACCTCCTCCTTCTTTCTTCCCTCCCATTGGTTCCTGATCATACACAACCTCTTGAAGTGGTTGGTCATCCACCAATTCTTTTTGATATAATGACTCTGTGTATTCTTCCTATCTTTAGATGTTTTCTGTATCATTTATATTTTCCCTGTAGAATCCTTCACTATTGCCACTTGAGGCTTGAAACTTTTCTTCAATTCCTTAAACTTGAGAAAAATATAGTATGTTTTTCTCTTTCGATTTTCTGTCTCCAGCTCTTTGCACATGTCACTGTAATATTCAATTTTGTCTTCTCCAGCTGCCTTTTGAAATCTTCTGTTTATTTCTTTAGCTTTGTCATGTCTTCCTTTTACTTTAGCTGCTCAACATTCAAGGGCAAGTTTCAGAGTCTCTTTTGACATGTAATTTGGTCTTCTTTTTTTGGTCTTTTTAATAAACTTTTGCATTCCTCATGCGTGATGTCTTTGATGTCATGCCACAGCTCATTAGGTCAGTGATCATTAGTGTCTAATCCACTAAAACTGTTCTTGAAGTGGTCTCTGAACTCAGGTGGGATATATTCAAGGTCATACCTTGGGTCTCATACACTTGTTCCAGTTTTCTTCAGTTTTAGTTTGAATCTACATATGAGCAGTTGATGGTCTGATCCACAATCAGTAGCTGGTCTTATTCTGACTTTTGATATTGAGCTTTCCATTATCTCTTCCCAGAAATCTAATGTTTGGTTCCTTTATGTTCCATCTGGTGAAGTCTATGTGTATAGTTGCCATTTATGTTGATAAAAAATGTATTTTCAGTGAAAAGATCGTTGGTCTGACAAAATTCTATCATATGATCCCCAGCATCATTTCTGTAGCCAAGGCTATATTTTCCAACTACTGAGCTTTCTTCTTTGTTTCTAACTTTTGCATTCTGGTCACCAGTAATTATCAGTATATCCTGATTGCATTTTTGATCAATTTCAGATTGCAGAAGCTGGTAAAAATCTTTCTGTCTTCATTTGTGGCCTTAGTAGTGGGTTCATAAGTTTGAATAATAATCATATTAACTGATTTTCCTTGAAAGTGTATGGAAATAATTCTATCACAGACTGTGTTGTACTTCAGGACAGATCTTGAGATGTCTTTTTGATGATGAATAAAATCCCATTTCTCTTTAATCTGTCATTCCTGGTATAGTAAACCATATGATTATCTGATTCAGAATGGCCCGTGCCAGTCCATTTTAGCTCACTGATGCCTAGAATGTTGATGTTGATGTGCTCCATTTCCCTTTTGTTGATTTCTAATTTTCCTATATCCATACTACATATATTCCATATTCCAATTATTAATGGGTGTTTACAGTTGTTCCTCCTCATTTTGAGTTGTGCCACATCAGCAAATGGAGGTCCCGGGGCCTTACTCCATTACCATCATTAAGGTTGATTGTTCTTTAAGGAGACAACTCTTCCCCATAGACTTTTGAGTGCTTTCCAACCTGGGGGGCTCATTTTCTGGCAATATATCTGACAGTGTTTCTCTGCTACTCATAGGGTTCTCAATGGCTAATTGTTTCAGGGGTGTAGTGCTGGGTCCTTTTCCCTAGTCTGTGTTAGTCTGCAAGCTCAGCTGAAAGTTGTCCACCATGGATGACTCTGCTGATATCTGTAATACCAGTGGCAAAACTTTCAGCATCATAGCAACACACCATCCCCCTCAATAGGGCAAACTCATAGACATGTGGTATTCACACAGTTTAGAAGGTCATAAATAAAGAGTGGAAGAAACCATCAGAGATAGTGGTATATGACTATAATACCAGCTCTCAGGAGACAGAGGCAGAAGGATCATGAGTTTGGCACCAGCCTAGGTTCCATAGTGGGCTCCATGCCTTCTTGGGTCTGAATAGCCAGACCCTGTCTCAATAAAACCAGTGAGGAAGAGGAGTAGGAGAAGAAGAAGAAAGAGAAGGTGGAGGAGGAGGAGGAGGAGGAGGAGGAGGAGAAGGAGGAGGAAAAAGAGGGGGAGGAAAATAATGACCTGACTAGACATTTAATGTATTTCCAACTAAATAATTTGAAGTCTTGATCTATATTTCCTCCAGGCAGGAACTGTGAGGAAGATGTCAATGAGTGTGAGTCTGGGCCTTGTTCTCTGGGAGCAGAGTGGCTCAATATCTTTGGCTCCTATCGCTGTGGCTCATGTCCAAAAGGATTTTATGGTGATGGAAAAACATGTCATGGTAAAACTCCATATTTTCTACTATGAGCTGTGTTATGATTCATTTAACTAATTCAAGTCACTCTGGTCCATTCTCTTTCTTACTTATATCTTCCTTCAGTATGTATGCATTTTGTTGTGCACTAGATGCAGAAGATGCAGATATGAATCAGGTATATCTTCTAACTTAATTTGTGACAGTGTAGTGGCAGGGAATGTGACTAGTAATCACATAATTTTAATGGCTAATTATTTCAGTAGTAGGCTACCAGGTCCTTCTCCCTAGTCTTAGTCTGGAAGCTCAGCTGAAATCTGACTACCTTGAATGGGCCTACTGGTATCTGAAATACCAATGGCATAGCTTTCAGCATTGAAAACTCTATGAATACCTGAGACACACTGTCAAATATAGTGCTGGAAAATTAGCCCCCCAGGATGGAAGACATTCAAGAAATGACAAAGGAAGAGTTACCTCCTCAAATTAGAGGTGACCTTAATGACAGGAATGCAGTAAAGCCCCCAGGACCTCCTTTTGCTGATGTGGCACAATTCAGAATGAGAAGAAATGTGATGACTACAACATTGGGCTCAAACATAAAAAGATCATGTGTATGACACAGTGTTGGGTAGTGTTTCATTCTGTTGTACATAGGACCATACTTAACTACATCCAACAACAACAATCATATAGAACAATAAGGTGTTCTGTGTCTTTTGATGCAAAAGAGGGACTTACACAGGATATCATGTCTACCTGGAAAAGTAATGAAAAACTTTAGAAAGGAAATGTCTACTATACTAGACACACAAGTGCTGAACTTGATGTAGCAGATCAAGGGAGAGAAAGAATTCCAGGAAAAAGGAATAGTTTGAGCAAAGGTACAGGGACATGTAACATTACAGCACACTTTGACCACCGTGAATAATTCAATATGACTGAGCACAAGAAGCAACTGCTGTTAAGAGTTGAAACTAGAAAGGTAGCCAGCAGGCAGACCAGGTGAGAGTGCCTTAAAGTTTTTAGAACACAGAGAAACATATAAGGTTTACATTTCAGAAAGTTTATCTAAGTAATGTAGAGAATACACTACTTATGGGTAAGAAACAGCATAAGTCTGAAGATAAGAAGAAAAGTTAAGATAATACATTGAGTATACAGGGAAAAAATGAAGATATTCTGCCCTAAGGTGACGTAATGATGAATGAAAGAGATGCTAAAGAAGCAAGTTGATAGTACTTGGCCAGTGATTGGGATCAGTATGGTGAAGAAAAGTGAGTCATTAAGTTTAGATGTTTGATTTAGGTGAATGGATGTGTAGAACTGGCATTCACATTGCTATTCAGCCATGTGGCTGTAGTTGGAATAAGAAAGTAATTAAGGTTAAATGAGGTGGTAAAGGTGGAGCCCTGATCTGATAGGATTAGTATCCTAAAAGTGGAGATATGGCGAACTCTCTCTGCCAAGTGAGAATTTACTGAGAAAATGGCATCCCCAGTCCTTGAAGAGGGTCCTCAACAAAAACCAACAGTCCAGAATCTTGATCTTGAACTTCCCAGCCTCCTGAACAGTAAGAAAATTTTTTTTCTTGTTGAAGTCATCCAGCCTATGGCAGCTCAAGGTAAAACACACATGCTGTATACAGGAAGAAGTGGTTTTAGAGGAGAAAGATAATGGATTCATCCAATAATGGATTCACATTGGATACAGAGACACTGGGAGGACTGTGAAATATCCACATGTAGGACAGGACAGAGGATTAAGTTAAAGATACAGTTTTTAGGGTCATCAGACATGGGATGAAATTACCCAGAGAGAACAAAAGACTTAGAGGTAAAGGGTATTTAAAAAAAAAGTGGACATCAATATTTTAAAAGATGAAGAGAAAAAATCAAATTATAAAACACAATATCAAAGAACTATGTCTTTGGTATGATTACACAAGTGGCCTATTTTGATTAAAAATATATATTGATGGTGTAATACCATCTTAAACTTCAAATTGATGTAAGCCCGTCTAGCAGTGGAGGTGACAAGTATGAGCAGCACAGTATAGGAGGATAAGAGGATTCCCTACTATTTCAGCAACTCAAATTTCCCCTTAGTAGCTAGTTCCTAATATTTACACCCCGCAGTCTATGACTAATATCCTTCTTTTCCAAGTGAAGGGGTGCTATTCTCTCAAAAAGACCTTTTATCCAGTGGAATTTAAGAGGAAAGCAAGTTGAACCAAATCCCATTAAACATGAGTGAGAGATTTCTTAACATTGTCACAGTCATTTGTGTATTTTTAGAAGATGCTTTTTACTACAAAAGAACTTTTGGGTGTTTTATGGTAGGAATGAGAGTTGAGGAATATAAAAGTGAGCCATAGTTCTTGAGATTATAGCTGAATAGTAGGGGAAAGGGACACATAAGAGTCAATTGCATGAAAGACAGGGTTCTGTGGGAGAACCCAGAGGGACAAAATTGATGGGGTATGTGACTGAAGTTAAGAAAAGTCTATTAGTCATTTGGGGCTGCCATACAGAATACCAGAGACTGAGTGGCTCAATCAGTAAGAAATTTATTTTCTCACACTTCTAGAGGCTAGAAGTTCAAAATCAAAGTGCTGGTTTTGTTGGTTTCAGAGAGGCCTTCTTCTTGGATTGTGGATGGCTGTCTTTTCACTGAGTCTCTTCTCATGTGTGCTTTCCTGGCATCTATTCCTCTTTTTAGGAGGGTAGCAGTACTATTGCATCAGGATCCTACTCTTCTCACCACATATAACTTTACTTACCTTCTTAAAGACCCTGTTTTAAAGACCCTGGCCAGGCACGGTGGTGCACGCCTGTAATCCCAGCGACTCAAGAGGCAGAGAGGCAGGAGGATTGCAAGTTTGAGACCAGAGGCAGTCTGCATAATTTGTGGAGACTTTGTCTCAAAAAGTAAAAAGATGGGCCAGGGCTACAGATCAAGGGTACAGCACTTGTAAAGCATGCAAGCGCAAGGACCTTGGTTCAACCCCAGTATCACAAAAATTTTTTAAAAATGTTTAAAAAGACCCTATCTGTAATGCAGCCATATTTAGAGTTAGAGTTTTAGCATAGGAATTTTGAGGTGCACAATTCATTCCATAGCAAAGACAGTTTGCTGAAAAGATTATATCTCAACCAGTTCTTTAGTCTAATTTGCAGAGTTCAATCCAAATAATATGTGTATTGTATATTCTTATTCTTGGTGCTTTGATTTTGAAATAGTTTAACTCTGATCTGTTTTTCATGTACCTATATACAGTTACAACACAGTCTTTAAATGAAATTACTACACATAATGTGGTTATCACAAGGTCTGACAAAAATGTAATTAAGAAAGAGGATGGTAAAAATGCCAAACCCAGAGAGAACTATGTTAAGTCAACAAACATCAATGCCTCTAATAAGTAATAGTGTTAGTTCAAATCTAGTGACATGTAATAACTACCATTTGTTTATCACACTACCAACATTTTTATTCCTCAGTTATTTTTACTTTTAGAAAGATCATTTATTGAATGCAACTTAAAATGTATTCTTCTCTTGCTTACCTATTGAATCTTCTGCTTTATAGTATAAAAAAATGCTTTCATGTCATACAATGAACAAAAGATAGCATCATTTAAGTCAATTTCATGGAGCTTATTAATTTTTTTCTCTTCAACTTTTATACTCATTAACATTCTCTGTTATCTAGTATAGCTATCTTATCAGTATATGCTGATAGATTATAATATCCTTGTAAACAGGAATAATATGCCTCCTAGTATAGTGTTATACATGTTGTAGACTCTAAATGAAAGAATGAATAACTTAATATGCACAACATTAATAAATGTCACTGGCTAATATTTTATTTCCTTTTTTCGTTGTTTAGATTTGAATTTTAAGCCACCCAAAACAGAGAATTTGCCGATTGGTACAAGCTTTACTCCCAGTCCTGCTACTATCAGAAAGTTCTTGAATACAATGAACGTCTCCTACTTACCACTAACATCAGTTATGACTCAAAGGAATAATTCAAAGAATGCTAATTCTCATCAGATGTCAGAGTACAAATATGTAGATCACATTCACAGTGCAAATCTTAGTCTGTATGAACTGGAAGTTCCTATGAACCACAGTAGTTCTTTAAGCATTAATTCAAACATATCCAATGGCAACATGAAAGATGTCATCCAAACAGAGACAGGAGGATATGATTCTCAAATTAACAAGTCTTTCCAAGATTATACCCAGTATGAATTTACATCATCAGTTACTAAAGCAATCACTGTTTTGCTGGAAAAGTTTGAATCAACCAAAATATCAAATTGCACTGAGTCATCTTGTTTCCTTGGTGTGTCTTGCATACCAAGCACAGATGGTCATTTCAAATGTGGACACTGCCCCTTGGGGTATTATGGAGATGGGATCAATTGCAGAGGTACTGTGAAAACTCTTTAGAAGATACAAAGAAAATGATCTAGTTCAAGTTTAAGTAATTAAGAAGATATGCTTTTCTATTTGTTAATTTATGTTCATTCTATTTAGTTCTCCAAATTTGGAAAAAGTGGGTTTTCCAAGTTATTTTTTAAAATACTGCTTATATTATATATGATCACAGATATATAATATGTATTATAAATGTATTTAGAACACTTACTGTGTTCCAGGGCCTGTGGAAACATTCCTTATTAATCATGTCATATAATCTACAACCATCCCATGTATTGAGTATTGTTTCCCACTCTACAGGTGAGAAAACAGCACTTTGGGGGACTGACAGTCCTGATATTAGCCACCTAACCAGATTAAACAAGGATGTGAATATAGACATGATTAACATTGTGACCTGGGCTCTTTTAAGTATACAGTGAGCATTTAGCACTTCAAATTATTAATCTTGGGATTTTTTTTTTAATTTGTGTAAACTAAGTTTCTCTGTAATTCCTCTAACTCTTTTGAGATTCAGAAAGTTTTGCATCACTTCAATTTTATAAATATTGTTTACATCTTTTTACAGTTGTCACCATTGTTTTCTCCAGTATAAATCAGATTTTTGGCTTTGAGAGTATAGAAGAGTTTTTTGTTGTGTTATTGCTTTGTTATTGTGATTTTGTTTTTTGTTTTGGATTAAAATCAAAATCAAACAAGAGAACCACTGAAGTATTTGTACATTCCTAGTATTACCTAATTCTCTGGCCATAGCACCTGGGCATCTGATGCTACCTGATCTTGGAACCTAAGGAAAGTTTGCCCGGTTAGTCCTGGGTGGGAGACCACCTGGGAATACCAAGTGCTGCAGGCTAGAGGAGAAAGCCCTGGCATTACACTCCCAAAACAATCAGCCATTGAAAACCCTAAGAATAGCAGAGTAGCACTGACATAGTGCCTGGCATGGCACAGTGTGGCAGTGTTTTGTTGTATATAGGGTCACTATGAGTCAGACGTGACTCCATGGCACCTGACAACAAGAAGTATTACCTAAAGGAACTTTTCTTTTTTTCTGTAAGAATAAAAATAATTCTAACACATATATGTTTATAATACAAAATTCTTTATTATTAACAAACAAAATGAAACATTCTCTTGCATTTCAGTAACTTCAGGAAGTGCTAAATGCCCAATAGAATGTAACAAGTAGACATAATTAAGGAATACAATCCTATTAGCTTGTTGTGTATTCCTGGAGTCTTGCTTTTTGAAATTCTGATTATCCTTGTCATTCATCAACATTTACCTGAACAGTATCTGAAACGTAATTGTCCTCTGGAAAAACAAACAAACAAACAAACAAAAAACAAACCCACAATCCCATGTATGGCCAACTGCCACCTTCAGTATCAGGTTCTGCTATGGGAGTAATTCACACATATGACACTTCTTTCTTATTCTACTGATCATTTTCCTCAGTCATTCTAATAACAAAACAGATATAAAGAAAAATAACTTATCTGTAAATTTAGTGATTGTTTAATACTGTGTCAAAATGTTCAATTTTGAGAATTTTTAATTTTATTATAACTAAATCTATGGGTGACATGTATAAACTATGCCAACAATTCCACCATTCTCTTCTTGGTTTTTGCAGCCATTTGTAGACACCCATGTGGAAAAAGCAGGGAGTGCATTGCCCCAAATATATGCAAATGTAAGCGTGGCTACACTGGTTCTAACTGCCAAACTGGTAGGTACATTATTCATTAGTTTGCATAATAAATTTATTTGAAAATTGATATTTCTAAATCATGGACTTTATTTTATACAGCTGTATGTCATCCTGCTTGCAAAAACCATGGAAAATGTGTTAAGCCTAATGTTTGTGAATGTCATGCAGGACACAGTGGAGCGACCTGTGATGAAGGTGATAATTCAAATCAAAAAGCAAACAGGCAAAATTTTAAAATTATTTTCGTTAAAATAGTCAATTTTACTGTGTATATAATAATACGTATTCATTAATGTTGAAGCAAGAGTGTGTTTTTTAAATATTCACTAAATTCACTTCAGAACTTTAAAAACTTAAACTTCAGAAATCAGAGATCCAAAGAGCAACAGCTTGTCTTTGGTTAAACTATCCTCCAAAATTATTTTTTAAAGGTTTAAATATAAGATACCATATGCCCACAACTATTTTTACTTCAAGCAAAAGATAATTATTAAATGGCATCAAAGATAATTCCAAGGAAGTGTTGTTAAATGCAAAATAATAAAAAAATATAAAGTTGCAAGAAGAAAACTAAAAAGTGATTGTAAAAATACATGTACAGCCAGGCATGATGGTGCAGGCCTGTAATATCAGCTACCCAGGAGGCTGAGACAGGAGGATCGCAAATTTGAGGGCTGCCTGGGCAACTTAACAAGACCCTCTTCCAAAAAAAAAAAAAATTACACCTGGGTTTGTTGCTCAGTGATAGAGCACTTGCCTCATACATGCAAGGCCCTAGGTTCAATCTGAAGTACTAGGGAAAAAAAAATCTATAGCTATACAAATGGTATTGCTTTGGCTTAAATATGGAGTGGAGCATCTGTGGAACAGCATTCCAAAAAGTAGATAATGATAGTATTTTAAAGAAATAATTTTTTTTGTTATTTTTAAAATTTTTTTTTTACAAAGAATATATTCTGGTAGATGGTACATATAATTATGAATAAACTGAGAGTCCTGTTAATTTTTTTTTTTTTTTTGGTGGTACTGGGGGTTGAACCCAGGGGCCTCTGGACCACTGAGCTGCATCCCCAGCCCATTTTTTTACTTTTTGAGACAGAGTCTCTCTAAGTTACGCAGACTGCATGTGGTCTCCAACTTGCAATCCTCCTGCCTCTGCCTTCTAAGCCACTGGTATTACAGGTGTGTGCCATGGCACCAGGCTAAGTCCTATTAAATGTTTTAATAACAAGGCTAGCTATACATTTATGAATTAAAGTAAATTTAGGGTGAACTAATGGAAACATTCAACATGAAAATCCTGTAAAAATAACTGGAGACATGGAAATATTCTATTTGTAGAGCAGGAATACATAAGTCCAAAACTCACTTTTCAAAAGAAACTTGTCTTATATTTCCATCCAATTAACCAAATTTCATAGGCCTTTTGCACACCTATCCAGTTTACATTTTCTAGGTTTCTCTTCTAAACAAAACACGCTGATGACATGTTCATGAGAGGTTCAGAAGTATGAATTCATACAGTCAATACCACAGAAATATAATGCATAGTAAAGGAGGACTGAGTTCGTTATAAATTACTCTTCTAATAAGGTTTCGTTGTGGCTGTGCTTCATATGTATGAACTGATTTTTCATTGTCTTTAAGATCTGACTTAATAATGTAATCTGTGTCTGCAGAACATTGTAGCCCCCCTTGTCAGCATGGTGGCACGTGCTTGCCTGGCAACCTCTGCACTTGTGTTTACGGTTTTGTAGGACCAAGGTGTGAAAGAAGTAAGCAAAGCTCTCTTGCAGTTTGATGTAGTGAATTTGCTCCTTTGATTATCTGAGGGCTTAAAAGCTAAATGAAATGAACCCCAGCCCTATGTAAAGAGCTCATACTTATGGTATATGATGAAAATTACCAACCTGGGTAGCACTGGAACCAAACGTGAGTGACCAGAACTAGGATAAGGAAGTTTGTTCCCAGAATAACTCTCTTCTTGACCCTATCTGTGATGCTTTCTTGGAGATATGAGGAATTGAAATTTGTTAATTTGCATATAAACTTACCTGATTTATAACTAGGATTACTTCCATCAGTAACTAATAACTTCCCCAAAGTACCAATTTTTGTTTATCATTCAGCTCAATGGTTTTCTACTTTCCCCATCCTTATTCCAAGAAACTAACTGAACAAGGAGCCTACAGCTGTAGCCCTGTGGCATCCGATCCCATCAGATCTCAGAAGCTAAGCAGGGTCGGGCCTGGTTAGTACCTGGATGGGAGACCGCCTGGGAGCACCAGAAGCTGTAGCCTTGGGAGAAAGACCTGGCAACCCCTCCCAAAAATCAATCTGCCATTGAAAACCCTAGGAACAGCAAAGAAGCACTGACAATAGTGTTTCCCCTGTTGTACAGAGGGTCGCTATGAGTCGGATACTGACTCGACGGCACCTAACAACAACAACAACTGAACATGAGAATTGGAGAGAATTTAAAGCCAGAATATAAATTATATTTTATCTTTCTCTGTGATCTAATTCATTCACAGATGTATTCAGCACTTATGAGTTAGTTAAGTAATAGCCAACAATGTGACCATTCCAAGCTTAATTTGCCTTGCTTTATCTTTATTCTGTGATGTTAGTGGTTTGTAACAGGCACTGTGAAAATGGAGGTGAGTGTCTTGCCCCAGATGTTTGCCAGTGCAAGCCAGGCTGGTATGGACCCACGTGTGGTACAGGTAAAATCAGAACTATTTGCAATGACTATGCCAATTAAAAGAAATTTAAAATGTGCTAATGTCCTAAAGACTTACACTTAAGAAACAAAACTGATCTTAACAAGACAGGTTTGAAGTTAGACATATTTTTAAAATTCTCATCTTTCATGATCATTTTTTTCTTCTTTTTTTCTTACATTAGACCACATACTATCTTATAGTTTTATTGTCATCTTACCTAAACACTACATTTTTCCTTCATATTTCCCTCACCCACTTACTTGATATGAATATAGAATCCCTATCTGTGTTGGATTTTCTAGATTTAAATTCTTGTTTTTATTTTATCATAACACAGACATTCTATTTCATTGAACATCTAAGTAATTCCAGGTACTAAGCAGACACACATCATGTTAAGTCATTTATTTATCACAGTATCAGACTTGCTCCTTTGGCAGCAATATTTCCAACTACTTCTAATCAAGTTGATGTGATCTAATGACTTTTCACAATGAAAATTTAATTCAACAATTAGAGTTTGCTAACTGTATGTGAATCTTGATACAAAGGCAAACAAAGATCAGGCTAGATTTTTTTCCTTATTTCAAGTAGCATATCATTAGTGAAGGAGATGTAGGACACAATTATTTAAAGAAAGACCGCAAGACAAGTCTGGTTATGATAAGTAACATAACTAAAGCATAGTTGATTGGAAGCAAAGACATCAATTAATTCTGGAAAACTGGATTTGGAAGAAAATGGTATTTTCAGTAGGCTTTTCAGAAGAATGTGTAAAATCAAGGTTGAGAAATGGAATTAGATGTGCCTTCCAAAGTAAAACAAAAGTAATGAAACAAAAACAAAGAATGTTTCTGACCATGCTAGGGTTTGAGGGCAGTATCCCTGTTTTATTTCAGAAGGAGACAAAGAGGTATATATAGCCATCTGTATTGAGCAGGTTACAAACCATCCTGCAAGTGCTGTTGCCTTCTCTTAACTTACAATCTTTTTTTTCCCAGTTTACAGCAGCATTCTGAATTCTAATCACCCGTTCCACATTCTTAGCTTAATATTATTTGTACACTTAATGAATATACTTTCAAAGCAATTATGGAGTTGTTTTGTTCCTCTTTTGTTTGGTAAAGTCTAATAAATTATAACTTACGGGTTTTATGCAGTAAAAATAAAATATTTCATTATGCTCCATTTTGTACTTCTAGAAAGCTTTCATTTTTAAAAATAATAGCACTTTTATGGTCTGTTTCCCTCCTGCTATTCATTAGCTTTGTGTGATCCTGTTTGCCTCAATGGTGGTTCCTGTTGTAAGCCAAACATTTGCCTTTGCCCGAATGGATTCTTTGGTGCACAATGTCAGAATGGTAATTATTCTTTCTTTATAAGTAAAAAGGGCAAATGGGAAGGTAGGCATCAACAGAGCTTTGAGTTAACGCAAGATAAGTTTCAAAGGGAAAGATGCTATTTATTTTTTTCTATATCTCTTGTGATGTTGCAGGTATGGCCACCAAATGACCAAGTCATACAAATGTGTTAGAAGTGCTATGTAAAATGCTTATATGTATTCAACATATGTTAGGCTTACAACCTTGGCATTTATTTATGCAGTTTTATAGAACCATGGTGTGAAACAAAAATGCAATGTTCTCCTGTGGGTTTATAATGAAATGGTATCCTTTGCTGCAAAAATATTTGATTTATGGTCAATGTACTATCTGTCATTATCCCATGATCTCTCTTGACTTTAGTTTCATTAAACATTTATGAATGGGAGAAGGATGTGGCAATCCACTCCCAAGGCAATCCTGAAACAATCAGTCATTGGAAACCCTATGGGGGTCGCTATGAGTTGGAGATGACTCAACAGCTCCTAACAACAACAAACACTAATGAAGAGTCACCTGTGTACAGCACTATGAAATATGATGTACAGATACAAAGATGCATGATTTTTCCCTTTTGTAGCCCATATTTTAACACCTTCCTCTATATAATTAACACTACGGGCTATTTTTTTTTTTCAGAATAATGGAAATGTCTTGAGTGAGTATATAAGTAGTAATTAATGCCAGTACATTAAATTTAAATATTTTTTCTGCATATTCATATTTTTGAGATACACAAAATACAGAGTGTATTTTTAGTATACACTATGTCAGAAGATCTTCCCAATTTAATTTCTAAAATTAATACTTTCTATGATGCACTTTGATTTATAATTATATTTCTTTTGCTTGGAGTTTAGCTAGGATTCCTAGGATGAAACTGAAACAGAGAAGGAAGCATCACTCAAGCACAGGGTATATGGGCATAGAGAATGAGTTCTTCTAATTCAGATTTCTTCTGATAAGCCACTTTGCAAAATGGAAAAAAGTAAACAGTATATGAAGGCAAATATTAGAAACTAAAAAATTCTGATTAAATCCATGCTAAAGAGTTATAGAGGTAATTTTGAGTGGAGAAAATAAGCAGGGAAATGAAAAGTTTACACCTGTCATGCTACTCAAAGAAAGTGTTAAGACATAGTAAAATGTATGCTACCATAACTGAATAGAAGAGAGAATCTACAAACTATTAAAGGCCCAGGAAACAGATCATCATTGTGAGAAGAGAGCAGGTCCTGGAACTTGCTAGTCTCTGCAAAGTTGGCATGGACTTTGAAAATCTACTCTTAAGTCTTCAGGTCTCATACTTCCTGGCTTTCACATTTGATCAGGACACTAATAGATTGCATTGTCTTGTGAGCCCCAGTGGTGGGAAAGGAAGATGGCACACATATCAAAAGCAGTTGAATAAAATTAGGCAGAATATAGTTAGAAATAAATATGAGGGATGTATACTGTGTGTACTATAGAATTTCAAAAGAGGGCCAAGCACAAAGGCACACGTCTGTATTCTCAGAGAAGGGATTCTGAGGCAGAGGGATTACAGATTCAAGGCTACAGGCAACCAGTACAACTTAGCAAGACCCTACCTCAAAATGAAAAAAATTAAAAAGAGGCTGGGGAATGCAGCTCATTGGTAGAGCACTTGCCTACATAGCATAAATAAGGCCCTGGGTTCAACCCTCAGTAAAAAAGAGAAAAGAAAGGAAAAGACAAAACAAGACCTCCATTCAACATCTACAGTCAAATTATTGTCAAAGTTTTCTTTTGCATGCTTAATAAAGTTTGTTAAACTTTTGCAAAAAAAAATTTAAAGGACAAATAAAATATCAGAGAAAATAGACTCGAGTATGAACCAGAAAAAGTTCAGATAGCAAAACCTATCAATTCACTAAAAACATCCAGTTATAAAGTGCTACATTATTTTCATTTATAAATCCATTTCAAATTGGTGGGGTTTTCTCTACCGGGTTTGAAAATGAAGAAACTAGCTATTAAAGACACATTTAATTCAAATAGGCAATCTACCACAGCCCCATTACCAAAACCCATGAATTTGAAATTCATTTCAAAATACAAACAAAAATCCATTTAATTATCATTCAGAGAGAAATTAAATTTTAAAAATTCCAGGCAGATGTGCCTGTGTATTATTAAAAACAAAACAAAACAAAAACAAACAAACAAACAAAAAACCCAAAAACACCACAACAAAAATCCACTGCCTTAAAGCCAGCTATGATGGCACATGTAATCTGAGTGCTCAGTAGGTGGAGGCAGAAGGATCAGGAGTTCAAAGCCAGCCAGGGTTACACAGTAAGTCTGTCTCAAAAAAAGAAAAAAAGAAAAAAAAAAAAAAAAAAGGAAAAGAAGGAAAAGAAAAGAAAAGAAAATAATATCTGGAAGAAATATGAAGCAATAATAATCCTCTCATTAAAAATGATAAATGATCACTGAATTTCATAGAAATTAATCACATACATGTTGTTGCTGTTAGGTTCCGTGGAGTCTGGTGCGACTCATAGCAATCCTCATAGGGTTTTCAATGGCTGATTGTTTCAGGATTGCTTTGGGAGTGGGTTGCTACATCCTTCTCCCATTTGGGCAGTGCTGGGTATGGAACCTGGGTCCTCAGAGAGTGTAGAGCAGCACTTTTCCAACTGAGCTAAACCCTAGCCCCAATCATATACATAGAACATACTAATAAAGAATATTCTAAATATCTAATAAATATTCCTAACAAAGTGAAGTATTTAGTGTTAAAAAGATTTTTACCCAGCATTCACTGGAATCAGTCACATAAACCTCCGCTTCATGACTTTACTAGGTATTGAAAAGTTAATTTAAAAGTATTTTCAAATACTATTGTGACATCATGTGACAAATTGTTGAGATTTTTCTAATTTTCACAAGAGCAAATACATTCTTACTTTGAGCTAAGCTTTGAGTTACTTTCTTGGTTTTGTTCAGATCATTTTATGCTTTACTTTGCAGTGTGGTAAAACCTAAGTTAAAGTTCATAATATATGCACTATAATACAAAAGACTCCATTTGTTATGAATATTTCACCAATACATTTCAAACTGTGTGAACCCACTAGCAGCATATAGCTCTAAGCTTTGTAATTTATTATTTAGACAGGACAGTTTTAATGACTTGCAGTTGTGATCCTTCATTTTAATAGCACATTCCTCTACCTTATGACCCCATCGATAAGAAGCACATGATGCAATATGTGATATATAATAATAGAATGTGTAATAGTCACACATTGCTGCCTTGTGTTCTTTTAGCTATTTGTCACCCTCCCTGTAAGAATGGTGGCCACTGCATGAGGAATAATGTGTGTGTCTGTCGTGAAGGATACACTGGAAGAAGATGCCAGAAAAGTAAGACACCACTAAGCATATTTGCAAGCTATAGGTAAACACAAAATTGTTGCTGTGTAAAAGCTGACATTTCGTGTTTTTACCTCAAGGCATCTGTGATCCTATGTGCATGAATGGGGGAAAATGTGTGGGACCAAACATTTGCTCCTGCCCTTCTGGATGGAGTGGGAAACAATGCAACACAGGTAAGGAGAATATTCAAGAAACATACTCTTAAAATGCTAACGCCTACATCCTTTGTGGAAACATAATGCAGAATTTAAGACAAAGAGCATTTTCCTTGTTTTCATTTGCTTTTTTCTTATTGTTGTTTACTTATTCCTGGCTTAGGAGATTTCTTTTTGAAACTGAGAATAAAAAGCAAAGTTCTTTGAATACTTACTTGCTGGTTAGCAGAGGATGAGAGTATACAATATTTTCTAGTTTTCCAACTACATTTGCCAGGATAAATAACAATTCCTTAAGTCCTGATCTTTCAATCTAAAATAGAGGTCAGGAAAAGATTTGAAAGAATCAGACTCTTTGACTCCTCTTCAAGCCAACCATTTCAGACTTTTCAAAGGTAAGTTTCTACTGCCTTTCAGTCTGGTTAGTTTCAATAGTGATGGTGGCTGTCTTCATCAAATATTTCATTTTTTCCTTCATATAAAATTATTACTAAAAATTAGCAACTTTATAGTGTATTGATCAAGGTGAAAAATGAAACAATGTGAATGGCCAGCAATTGGGGAAAAGGTAAATCATGATGCACCATGAAACACTGTACAACCATAAAAATCACATTTTAAAGAACATGTAGAGATATTGAAAAATGTTCTTGATAAAATGTTAAGGGAAAAGATCTTTTAATTCTTTATAACTGTTTCTCTTTGCTTTTCTTAATGAAATTTTTGTGGTTTATAATACAATTCTACTAGAAATTAAAATTTTTAACTTGTTTGTATTTGTAGCTATCTGCTTAGAGAAATGTAAAAATGGTGGTGAATGCATTGCTCCCAGCGTGTGCCATTGTCCCCCGACCTGGGAAGGAATGCAGTGTCAAATACGTAAGCCTACAGTTTTCTATTATATGTTCTGAATCTGAGCCTGTTGTAATAATTAAAATATAGTGTAAGGAGAAGTCCACAGTGGAAAATATTCCACCATGCTGATCCTTTTCAAAAAATAGTCTTAGAAATAAAAGAAAATCTTAGCCAATTTTATATCCATTTAAAAGAAGAAAGTTAGAAGTTGATTTGCAAGTTTGTCTCCCACCCACTTCCCCTATTCATGGCCAAGAAAAAAGTCTCCTTCACTGCTCCAGAGGCAAAATATAGTGTAATGAAATGAAGCAAAATAAAAAAGTAAACAAAAGAAGAAGGTGTGACATAGCTTCAAATTATGGTGATTGGATTGCCAATGAAGTTTCCCCAGATGGGTCAATGAAGATTTTAATATATAGAAGTTTAAATATTGTTACATGCTATAAGATAAATACATATTTATAATAGAAATCTTAGGAAATACGGAAAAATGGAAATTCCAAATTTTATCACCCAGAGTTAATTTCTGTTCTTTTAGAACATTATATGTGTGTATACATAAATATACATATATATTACAAATATATATTACATATATATATCTCCATCCAGTATTAATTGTAAATTTCTTCAGAGATAAATCTCAGGGTTTAGAGAGAAATTAAGTTCTATGCAACTTTGAAATTTATGAAAACTTGAAATAACATGTTAAAATATTAACATAGATAAGCTTGGTTGAAAAAATTAGAAATCCTCCAAAAATTTTTCAAATATTCAATGATTATATAATTTCAAACTTGTGGCCTAGAATACTAATCCAAATTCATAGTTGTATCATGACCATGCTTGTTTACTAGAAATACCTTTACAGTGTCCCCCTTTACAGTGTCTTTTGACCCACACTATTGTTTTCATGCATCAGAAATTTTGCATGTATTGTTTGTAACTCTTAGATATTATTTAGTAATTTTTGTTATAATTTATACATCTTATCTTATTCTAGGAAATATATCAAAGCACTATTAAGTACCTATATTTATCTAAGAAATATGTTCTCAAAAATTGATAATTCTGTTGTAAGTTAGAAGTAACAAAATATGAGAATAAGAGAGCTAACAACTTTAACTTAGGCTGTTCATGCTGGAGAGGGATCTAGGTGGACCTTGAAAGAGAATGATGAAAAGATGCTTAAAAGCGCATGATTATGGAAATATATCCAGTGGTTGTAGGCTGAAGTTCTCTAAGTACAGCCTGAAGCTGTGCACTCTTTTTCTGTACTGTGCAGCACATTATGTGAATTAAAAAACAAAATACTTCCTCAAACTGCTATATTGCCAACTGTCCAGAAACTGGCCAGTATAATTACAACTATCTGAACAGATGTGTTACTGCCATCTGCTGGAAAATTACTTTCATAACCATTTAAATGATGTGAATGGTGTTTCCTTAGGTGTGAAGCACTTGTGCATTACCTGCCCAGCTATGTACAGCAGCCCTGAAGAGTATTGCATTTATATCAAAGGAAATATTATTCTTGAATTGTGCAAGTTTTAAATATGGGAGATAGAAGCAGGATCTCTCCTATTAAAAATAATGTTCTATAAATATAATTTAAGTAACATATTAAATTCCATCATATAAATACCATAATTCAGTTAACTTTCCCCGTATGTTGAACATTATAATTATTTACATGTTATTGTGAATATTATAAATGATTTCTCTCTATAGATGAGTGATAAATAAGTTAATGATAGATGTTGAAATTGATATCTTGGGAGAGATTTCAAAGAAAAAAATTTTAGTATAGACAATGTGAATATGTTTAAGAAGTTCCACTGGAGATGTTCACATTCAACTGTCAATTGTTGCTTTGGTTGTTGTTAGCCTATAAAATTATATGATTTTTTCATACAAAAGTCAGTGCTGAATAGTCTCTTAAAAAGGTTTTATTTGAGACAAGCTCTAACTATGTTTGAGGCCAGGCTAGCCTCAAAGTCATGATCCTCCTGCCTTTGCTTCCCAAATGCTGGGACTACAGGCATATACCACCATGCCTGGCTTGTTTCTTAAATTTTTGCTAAGTTTTTAAAAAGAAAATTATAAATACTGTCTTCTGTTACTGACTTGAATACCTCTACAAAATATATTTCAAATACTTTAAAATGTAGCAAATGAAATTTTGTTTTCCTTTAATAGTATCTTCATAGGATTGTAAAAATGTTGTTTGAGTTGGGTCTTTTGTTTTTTGAAGAGTGTATGTGTGTGTTTGTGTGTGTGTTCTGAAACAAAGAGAATGAACAGGTTATGTCTACCTATATGTAGTCATGAATAGATTCTTTTTTAAAAACATTTTCTTTTGTTCTCTAATGTTAACAACTAGAAAGTTTTAAACTACATATATGGCTCACAATATTTTTCTTCTCTTATGGTCAGTGATCATTTATTTTACCAGTTTTAATTAACACATGAAATTATACATAGTTATGAAATGTCACGTGATGTTTCAATGCATGCACACATCTGATAATGTAATTGGACCACAGTAGTGGTCCAATCACCAAATAGCTTTAGACCACTGGAATACAATATGTGAGAAGCACTCCATTTCAGAAGATGATAATTTGTAAAAATTTGTGTGTTGCAGCAATTTGTAATAAGAAATGTCTTTATGGAGGCAGATGTGTATTTCCCAATATATGTTCTTGTCGCACTGGATATTCCGGAGTCCAATGTGAAAAGAAACTACAGGTACTTTAAATTTTAAAGAGAAAATAAATATTAAATATTGACATCCTCATTTCTCTTCCGCTTAGCAATTGACTACTATTAATGTTTTATTTCCCAAATAAGAAATATACAAGGATTTAATATTTGCCCCCCAAACCAAAACTTTTATCATTCTAGTGCTATTTTAGGGTACCTTTTCTCCCCCCAATGCTGGGAAATAAACCCAGGGCCTTATACATTCTTGTCAAAGTGCTCTACCACTGACCCACACAATCAGCCCTCCTAGAGTTACCTTATTATCAAAAAGGTTGATGTATACTTAGGAAATTTCAATTTATAGTACAATTGTCAAGTGTAATTCAGGTTTTCATGACACTGAAGCTGAAGTAGCAAATATCTTATAACCTGGACACAAAAACCACTGGTTTGTATTTTGCACAAGTGCAGTGTCAAAAGACCACCCTCATCCATCAAAAAATCCACCACTTTGGGCTGGGGTAACTCAGTGGGTATAGAGTTTACCTACTATGTAAGATCCACAGTACTAAAAATAAATAAGTAAATAAATAAACAAACTTTTTAAATTAACAAATCACTACTTCACTGATTTGGGGGTAGCTCTAAACATTTTCAGGGAGTCATGGGCCTTAAGTCTTGTCTATTGCTGTTATTTTTCCTGGCAGAAATTCTTTCTCTTTATTTGTCACAATGCATTTCTAGCAAAACAAAACTCTTCCTATCAGGATGTTTTTGAAATTCAGAAATCAAGGAATCAGAGGAAGAACAGAGGCTTTGGGGGAGTTTCTGAAATAGTCCCACACATACCCATAAGACCAGTGCTATAAAAACATCTATTTCAAAAGTTTCTGCAACCATATTTCTGTATATGAGATTATGCTGCATTGTGTTCAGTCTATACTCTTAAATTTCCAAGTATCAACAGCCAAGATATTTTTTGGTTCTATTCTCACACAAACCAGGGTAGCACTAATGATCGCACGCATCTACACACACACATTCACGCACACATACAAATGCAGCAGGCCGCTCAAAAATGTTTTAAAGCTAATCTGTGGAAGTTTTAATTTAAAAGTGATATATTTTTCTTTTTTATTAGTAATTTTAATTAGTGTACAAGCTAAAGAACTTCATGATAACATTCCCTTGCATGTGTATCACTGTACATTGCTTATGTTCAGCCCGCATTACCCGCTCATGTTCCCCCTTCTCCCTCTGACAGGTCGCCTTCCTCCCCATAAACAGTCCCCCTCTCCTGGCATGTCTTTTATATACTTTTTAATCCATATTCTTCAAATGAGAGAAAATGTGGTTCAACTTCCTTCTCCCAATTACCTTTACTTATTGCCCCTGCCCCACTCCCTTTTCTCCCCTTTTTGTCCCTAAAATCCACATATGAGAGAAAACATGCAATGTTTGTCTTTCTGAATTTGGCTTATTTCACTTAAAATGAAGTTTTCTGGTTTCATCCATTTTCCTGCAAATGACATAATTCTGTCCTTTTACAAGGCTGAGTGAAACTCCATTGTGTATCACATTTTCCTTATCCATTCCTTTGCTGATGGACATCTAAGTTGGCTCCATGTTAAAACCAATTATATTCTATTTAGCACTTCAAAAGGCCCAAAGGTCACAAATATCTAAAGTACATTGTCAGAGTGCTATGATTTGAAAATGATAAGAAATTTTCTTCTTGAAGTATGATACTGGATCAGTTTTTTTTCCCCTAGCACTCATGTTTATCCTGGGGCAATGTGACCCTCATTTTGAAAATAACAGGATCATAATAGGGCTATGGTATGAAAATCAGGAAGCAAAAGTTACTCAGTGTTTATTTGACTAGATATTGTTGAGAAAAATAAAAGTTTCAGTTCTCTGGGTTTGAAGGCAGCCTAAATATATATTACTTTAAGTTTATTTGAGCTTTATGAGGCACAGAAAACCCTATGGCCTCAAAAGCTTTTTAACCCTAATTTGACAGCACTAAAATAAGTTGCTTCTCTGTGTTCTATCATTCTGTATTTTTTTTTTACCATTAGAATCCTTCCTCATATGATCAATAGCAGATCACCTTCATCTTCTCTAAAATTGCATCTGAGACTGCACCTAAAATCAGACCAAGGAACAAAGAACAAAGTTCATAGGAAAGGAAAAGGGAAAAACTAGTTCCAGGACCACATGTCTTTCTTTATGATAATCTCCTCTCCCAAATTCTTACCTTCAGTTTTTCACTCTGGTATTATTCTTTTGCTCACTGGTGCTCTCGTTTCTAATTGATTTTTTTGTTGTTTTGGTTTGGTTTTTTGTAATACTACACAGCTGAACTCAGGGCCTCACATATGCTAGGCAAGTGCTCTACCACTGAAGTGTACTCCAGCCCTGTTTTTATTCTTTATTTTCGGATAGGGTTTTACTAAGTTGTGCAGGCTGCCTCTGGCCTCAAACTCAATCCTCCTGTATCACATTCCTGAGTCACCAGGCATGTGTCATAGTGCCAACATCTACTTGTTTTTTATATTTCCTTGGCTCTTAAACACAAGGTAAAAAAAGAAATTTCTCTTCAGCAGGAAAAAAACAACCACCATTCATGGGAATTCACAGGACCTTCCCTAATGCCATCTCTAGACCCTCTCTCCCCTAACTTCCCAAAGGAAAATTTAGGCTGATTATCCAGCCCTTGGGAGAAGGACTTGGTAATCCACCGCCCAAAAATGATTAGCCATTGAAAACCCTATGAATGGCAAAGAAGCATTGACAATAGTGCCAGGCATGGCACAAGGTTGGGTAGAGTTTCATCTCTTGTACATAGGGTCGCTATGAGTTGGACCCAACTTGATGGCATCTAATAACAACAATCAGCCCTTGGCCCTTCTTCCAGTACCATGAGGTAGTGACCAAAATCAAGAAGTGGAGGATACTGACGGGATTGATAACATTCAGTGAAATATATAGATAATTACTAGCTAGAGACAAAAGACAAAGAACAAGAGGAAAATAGATAAAGGAAGAAGGAGGTGCTAAGACAGACCAGGGAAAAGGACATGGCAATGCATTCCCAAAACAAGAGATTTCAAAGAGCCGCTCAAGAAGATAAAATCAAATATTATAATGACATGTCTGGAAACTCAGCTGAAACCTGTCCACCATGGGTGACCCTGCTTTTATCTATAATACTGATGGCATAGCTTTCAGCATCACAGCAATATGCAAGCCCTCACAGAATGGTAAACTGACAGACAAGTGAAGGATGGGGCTAATATTAGCATTGAATATATATGGCGTGCCAAGAGCAGTGCCTGGTGCATAGCAAGCACTATGTAAAAATTTGTTATTTATTTATTAAGTTGAATAAAGGAATACAGAGAGATGAAGGAGGTAAAGGATGGAGAATGAGACTCTGGAGCAATGTTACAATGCATTGTGAATATATGTAGTCTTCCCCAAAGTCTATAAAAAATTAATTGGTTTTATTTGATGTGGCTATTTCCTGAATGTAATGTTTTGCCACAATGGCATCATGTACTATACAAGCCCTGTTCAGTGATAATTACTTGGATTTTTAAATATTCCCTTGGTTAGATCCCAATATTATGAAAACAGCATTGAGTACAGTGGCAGAGAGAACAAAAAGAGCTCTATGTATCATATTAGAAAGAAGTAAATAATGAGTAAATATTAAAGGATTTTTTGCTACTCATTGAAACTTGATTTTCTTCCTCCTCCTACAGATAAAACATCAATGAATAACATCGAGTATATGAATCACAAGCTTGTATTTTAAGAAGTAAATGTTTTTATGCAGAAGTTGAAGTTGAAGTTGAACGCTATTTTTAAAAATATTATAAATACCAAAGAAACTAATAAACTGTGGAATGATTGTAGTTACTCTTGTTAGAGAAAAGCAAAAAAGAAATCCAAGTAATCTAAATTTGACTTTGAAATGCAATCTGATATTTACATATGGAGATGATGTATCTGATAAAAACAATAAACATTTTCTCAGTCCTGTGACGACTAGGGTCTGTATCAGCAGGAGTCAGTCAGCATAACATAAGCCACTTGATGTCTCTCAGATATATAGTTGTTTAATGCAGAATTAGGGACTTGCAGGACTGTTGGATGAACCAAGCATGAGGATGAAGAGGCAGAGGTCAGGAACGCAGCCCCTCCAGGGTAGGCAGCTCGATACTAAAGATTCCAGCCTAATGTACCAACCAAGCACTTCTTCAGAAACTCTCTTGTAGCTACTGCAATACTTGATGATCTTCAAATCCAGCACTATCTCTCTTGGGCAAAGTGGATCATTCTCAAAAATGTGCTGCAAAACCACTCTGGATCTTTCATGCATTGAAACACCTAGCGGCCAACACCTGTGAAAAAAATAATAGCATCCTCTTCATTTCCATCTCCCAATTTTCCAGCAAGTTCTTCTCATTGAAAAACTAACTCAGAGACACACAGAGAAGGGGATTCCAGCAAACATTCCTACAAAGGGATGGGAGTCATACTATGGGTGCCCGGGATGAGTGGGCATGATATACTGAAAGGTTGGCATCTTACTGCTTTTGACTATATTCTACATAGCAAAGCCATCACTTTTCACTGAAAATAATTCTGCATTTTTGTGTGTTTTATCCTCCTCCATCTTTCTATTGTGCCTACCTATACCATTCCTGGGAAATGGACAAAAAATAATGGATTTGGGGCACTTAAAAGATTTAATCCCTGTGTTTATGTATGAAAAGAACCTCCAAACACCTGCGTTATCTTCCCCTTCTTTCAGCACCATGATTGGTATGATTTGGTTACATGTTCCCCAAATGTCCATGAGGTTAAGATTTGGTCCCCAGCGTGACACTATTAGGAGGTAGTGGAAACTTGAAGAAGTTAGGCCTGCTGAGAGGTCTTTGGGTCTTTGGGCCTTTGATAACATGCCCCTCAAAGGGGATCATGGGACCCCAGCCCCTTTCTCTTCATCTCTTCCACTTTTTGACCATGAGGTGAACCTTTCTGCTCTGCCACACATTTCCACCATGATATGTGATTTACCACAGGCCCAAGGCTCATCATGGACCAACACTTCTACAACTGTGAGCCAAAATCAGCCTCTTCTCTTTTGAGGTTGATTAATCTCAGGTACTTGTAATTATAGGAAATTGACTAACAATTACTTATTTTTGTATAGGAGTCAAGAGACAGATGGTTGTAAAACCAAATCCTTCTACAAATATCAAAATAGCATTGGTTGTGGTTGCTTAATAAAATCAAAATTATATTACATGGATTGTTGGGGAAATAGGCAATGTCAGTGGGAAATATACCTATAATTAAAAGATTTGACTCAGAGATGCAAATAATTGCCAGTTAGAAAGAGTTGTAAGTCCTCCTTGTCCTTCCTATTACATGTTTGACATATTTTTTGAAAAGCATTTCATTTTACTTTACCCATTTATATCATAAATTATATAAATTTATAAAATTAGTTTTATTTCCTTTTAGGCCAAAAGACTAAGCATTCTTAAGCCATATCTAAGCTATAAGATAAAATAAGATATGACTAGAATGAAATTATTGCTAATTCTGCTAAGGATCTTGTAATAACATCCAATCTCAAAATTAAAGTGATTTTATCATATCATATTTTTGAAAGGTAGTTTTAAGTGATCATTAAAGAGAATGTAACATGCCAGAATCTTTTATTTTGTAGTATGAAAAATTTTGTACTATGTAAAATAAACTTTTCACACTTGATGTGCACTTAAATTGCTAAGATCTTGTGAAAATATGAGTACTAGGGAAAATTTAGTAAATAAAAATGATTTATTTTTCAGTGCTGGGGATCAAACCTAGGGCTTTGCACATCCTAGGCAAATACTCTCACACTGAACTACTCACCTAGTCCTTGTTCTTTTCAGACAGTATCTTACTATGTATCCCAGGCTGACCTTAACCTCGAGATCTCCCTGCCTCAAGCTCCCAATTGCTGGGATTACAGGTGTGCATCAGCACACCTGGATAAAATAAGTAATTTTTGAAGTTAATAAATAATTTGATTTGAAATCCCAGGTATGAAAAGTTATAATTGTTATATGAGTGTCTCTGCCAACTCTTTTCGGTATGCAACACAGCAATTTTATCATTAGTCTGACTAAACCTATTTTCTGTGCAAATGTTTTATGGTTAAAAAGTTTAATTGCTCAAAGATATATTCTGAAATACCTAAACTAATGCATTAGATTTTTCATAAATTTTTCTTAGATTCACACCAACAATCCCAAGGTAAAATGAAAACATTAATCAGTAGAGTATCCATTTATATGTTTAATGGACCTGGATATGCTAATAATGAAGAAATGATCTGTCATACAGATTTTATATAAACCACTTCTTCTGAAAACTAATTACTCATGCAAATGACAATTTTTTTTTTAAAAAAAAGTATAATGTAAATTTAGGAAAGCAAGTAATTTGATAAATTTATGGAGAAGAAGTCTATTTTTTGCTTATTTCTTCATAATATTTTCTCATCAATTAACTTAAAAACATTTTGTTCAAATCCAGTTGGATAATAGTTTGAGGATGAAGAGTATTCAAGAATTTGAGGAGAAGTACTTTAAAGTGTGTAACTTGCAAGGCATACCCTATCAGTCATTTTCCAAAAAAAATTCAGATTATTGTATAATTCAGACCTTGCATAATTAGTATGTGTGGCTGTTTTGTGTTTATTCGTGTTAAATTAAAACAAAATGTTTACATTATCATACAATCTTATCCTTTTTTTGAAGTTATATGCAAAATATAACCCTTCTCTAAACTTTAAATTTAGTAGTCCTTATTCTAAAACATTAAAGTACAGCAATCTTTTTGATATAACTGTATATTTATCTTACTTTTTATATTCTCATATCATAAAACTTATCCTAATTGTGACATATGTGATAAAGTTTAAAATTTCTGATTAAAACTACTTGGCGACATGTGGGGACAATAATAGAAACAGACATTTTATACAAGATAAAAATCACAATTTCGTAAGGTACCATTGTAATTTTGTAATTATTTTAAAAGTATTTGTTGCTAGAATTTAAATCTTGTACATTTATATCAACCAAATTCATGTAATATTTTGCCTGCCTTTATGCCACTTGAAAATTTATTATGATATGCATGCCAGTTAGTTCTAAAATAAGTGCAGTGTCTTAAATATTGAACAACATGTAAAGCAGGTGGAACATAGGAAATGCAGAAAAACTAAAAGGAGAAACAAAGTACTGTTATAAACTATTGTTGTTGCTGTTAAGTGCCATTGAGTTAGGTCCAAATCATAGTGACCTTATGAATAAGAGAATGAAACACTCTGATTCTGTGCCAGGCACATGATCATTTTTATGTTTAAGCCCATTGTTGCAGGCACTGTGTCAATCATCTACTTGAGGATCTTCCCTTTCTTCATTGACCTGCCACTCTCCCAAATAAGATGTCCTTTTCCAGGGGTTGGTCCCTCCAGACAACATTTCCAAAATAGTTAAGATGCAGTCTAGCCATCCTTGCTTCCAAGGAGCACTCTGGTTGTACTTTTAGGACAAATCTGTTGGTTCTTTTTGCAGTCCATGGTATATTCAATATTCATCTCTAACACCAAAATTCAAAAGCATCAATTCTTCTGTCTCCTTTATTCAACATCCAACTTTCACAAACATATGATGCAACTGAAAATACGATGGCATGAGCTGGGCACATCTTCGTCTTTAATGTGACATCTTTACTTTTCAACACTAAAGGGGTCTTTTGCAACAGCTTTTCTCAATGCAATGCATCTTTTGGTTTTTTGACTGCAGCTTCCATTGGTGTTGATTGCAGAACCAAGTAAATCAAAATCTTGGGCAACTTCAATCTTTTCTCCATTTATCATGAAGTTGCTTACTGACCCAGTTGTAAGGACTTTTGTTTTCTTGTTATTGAGGCACAATCCATACTGAGAACTGTGTTCTGTGATCTTCATCAGTAAATGTTTCAAATCCTCTTCAGTTCCAGCAAACGGAGTTGTATCATCTGCATAACACAGGTTGTTAATGAGTCTCCCTCCAATTCTGATGCCACGTTCTTCTTCATAAAATCCAGCTTCTCAGATTATTTGCTCAGTGTAGAGATTGAAGAAGTATGGAGAAAGGATATCACCCTGACATACATCTTTCCTAACTTTAAACCAAGCAGTTTCCTTGTTCAGTTTGAATGAATACCTCCTGGTGCATGCACAGATTCCTCATGAGTACAATTAAGTGCTCTGCTATTCCCATTCTTTCCAATGTAATCCATAATTTCTCATGATCCGCATGATCAAATGCCTTTCCATAGTCAGAAAAACAGAGACAACTTTCTGGTATTCTCTGCTTTGGGCCAATATCCACCTGACATCAGCAATAATGTTTCTGATTCCGTGCCCTATTCTGAATACAGGTTGGCTATCTCACAATTCCCTGTCAAGATACTACTGCAGTCACTTTTGAATGATCTTTAGCAAAATTTTACTTTTATGTGACAGTAGTGATATTGTTTGATAAGTTCCACAATCAGTTGTATCCCCTCTCTTGTAAATAGGCACAAATATGGATCTCTTCCAGTCAGTTGGCCAGGTACCTGTTTTCCAAATCTGTTGGCATCAACAAGTGAGTACCTCTGGTGCTGCATCTATCTGATGGTTGAAAGCTCTCAATTCCTGGAGACTTATGTTTTGCCAATGCCTTCAAGGTAGCTTCCACTTCTTCCTTTAGTACCATTGGTTCCTGATCATATGCAACCTGTTGAAATGGTTGATCATCCAGTAATTCTTTTTGGTATAATGACTGTACATTCCTTCCATTTTCTTTTGATGTTTCCTACATTGTTCAATGCCTGCAGCTGTAGCCCTGTGGCATCTGATGCCACCAGATCTAGGAAGCTAAGCAGGGTCGGGCCTGGTTAGTACTTGGATTGGAGACTGCCTGGGAACACCAGGTGATGTAGGCTTGGGAGAAGGACCTGGCAACCCACTCCCAAAAAACAATCTGCCATTGACAACCCTATGAATAGCAGAGAAGCACTGACAATAGTGTTTTGCCTGTTGTACATAGGGTCGCTATGAGTTGGATACAGACTCCACAGCACCTAACAACAACAACAGCAGCAGCAGCAACAACAACAACAATAACATTGTTCAATATTTTCCCTATAGAATCTTTCACTATTGCTACTCGAGGTTTGAATTTTTTCCTCATTTCTTTAAGTTTGAGAAAAACAGCTTGTTCCTCTCTTTTGGTTTTCTATCCCCAGCTCATTGCACATGTCATGTTGTTGTTGTTAGGTGTGATCAAGTTGAGGCCAAGTCATAGTGACCCTTCATAGGGTTTTCAGTGTTTGATTGTTTCAAGATTGCTTTGGGAGTGGATTGCCATGTCTGTCTCCCATTTTTGTGGTGCTAGGGATTGAACTCAGGGCCTCAGAGAGCCCAGAGTCGCACTCTACCAAACTGACAAACTGGCCTAATATTTGATTTTGTCTTCTCAAGCTGCCCTTTTGTAGTACATCATTATGATCTTCTTCTTCTTCTTCTTCTTCTTCTTCTTCTTTTTCTTCTTCTTTCTCTCTCTCTCTCTTTTTTTTTTTTTTTTTGGTGATAGTCTTGGTATGCAATTTATGCAGGCCCCAAACTAGCATTTTAGCTCGAGCTGTTGACCTCAAACTCAGGACTCTCTGTTACCATTGCATCCTATATAATGCCTTTAAATGGCCACTACAGATGTTTTGAGATCATAGAAGAGTAGAATGTCATGGTACATGTCACTTCAATTATTTGTTTATCATAACAATAGCCACCTGTATCTTTCTTGAATCAACTTGCGCTTCCATTTTAACTTTTGGTAAAATTGTTTCTACTGCCAATTGAAATTAGTAGATTTTGCCTGCAGATGGTGCTAAATCCTCAGTTGCCAGATAATACATGATAATGCAAAATGACCATTTCTGTAAAAGAGCATATTAAATATAATGCAAACATGACATTTTTCAATTTAATAATCTTTTATTCACACAATATCAGTTTTTCCTGTCAGTTAAACATCTTCACTACAACTGATGATTACTTGATAATTATAGCCACTTGCATGAGTGCAGCTAACAATTCCATTGTACTAGTAAACAAGCAGCAAGGGATATTACTTTCATGCAAAGATTTGGAGATTTATTGAATGTGTTTGAGATTAACATTTTTCTGAGTAGTTTTAGGTTAGACAAAAAAGTTTTTCTCTGTATACACTGAACCTGTAAAAGTTGAACAATTAAAATAGTCAATACACTTATGTATTTAAGATTATACATTTTTATATCATTGAGAAATAATCATGAATATGGCAATAATGATATGTATCACACCCTGGCAGGAAAGTCTTTGTAAAACATAATGCTTTCCCAAATGTGTTCCTTCTTGGCACCATAATTTTGTCTAAAGCATGTTTCTGTAAGCTATCTGTACATGACAATATTTGGAGACCCTGATTGGAGATAATATGAGCTTAAGAAATAGTAAGACTTACTAGAAATACACATTTATAGAGAGAATCATCCCAATTTATTTTTCCATATTTTTTTTTATCTATTTATTTTGTTTGGGGCCAAACTCAGGGCCTCACACATGCTAGGTAAGCACTCTGTCCTAGAGCTACACATCCAGCCCTTACTTTTCAATTCTATAGATAGATGATAGATCAGATAAAATATAGACGAAATGGATTCTGATATCAAACTTCCATCTTCCTCACCAAAACTGATAATTCTTGCCCAGTGTAGTCACAAACTCCTACATGTCTATCAGCTTATAGTGCTGTGGGGGCTTGCACATTGCTGTGGTGCCGGAAGTTATGCCACTGGTATCTCACATACCAGCAGGGACACACATAGAGGACAGGTTTCAGCTGAGTTCCAGACAAAGACAGACAGGGAGAAGGACCTGGCAACCCACTCAATTAGCCATTGAAAACCCTATGCATAGCAGAGAAGCACAGACAATAATGTTTCACCTGCTGTACGTAGGGTCTCTATAAGTAGGACACTGACTCAATGGCACCTAACAACTACAAAATAATTGTAGGAAATGGGGATTTGCAGTACAAGAACATAACACCTAAATTCCTCATTTTGAGGGTTGTCACTTGGCTGTGTGCCTAGCTCTGCAGAGCAGTAGTGGAATTTTTCTAGAGCCATATGGTTGAATCAAGAAGAGCAAGGGCCCAGAGAGGACAGTAGGCAGTTTATAGTTAATGATAAAATCCTGATGAACAATATATCTCAAAAAGCTTCCAGTGTTAGGTTTGCATTAGAAAGGAAGAGAATATCAAGGTACATTTCAAATATTTTTTTCTCCTGAAATGAGAGAACAGATTTCAGAGCAATCCCTGTCAGCACTGCTTAGATGAGCAAATCTTTCAATCACTGTTCAACAGTTAGGGGAAATTTCCTATTTCCAGTTATTTTGAAACCATTATTGTTTTCCACATAACTAAATATTGAGTTTCTACTAAAATGCGAAAGTCTTTTACTAATCTATAAAGGCAAGCAGAGCATAGGCTCTGCCAGTCCTTGTTATTAAGCACTATTGAGACTGCTTGCTAGGAAGTTGATAGGTTGCCCACCCTCTGGGAATACTAAAATGACAAGCATGTTTGAAACAAAAATGAATAACCAGTTTGGAACTTCCCATAGAACACATGCTGAAAATACACATGTGAGATTCTAACTAATTGGGCCCCAAGTTCTTTTTAAAACCACATTGCAATTAATTAAAATGATTGCTTCTCATTATTTTTAAAAAGTAAATTCTTTATATACGTAGAAGACCATAAGAAAAAGATAAACACACTTAAACTGCCATATCACTGTTTTTATGGTGAAATAGATAAAATATTTATAAGATCAATTTTTATTATCAACATATTTGAGTTTAAATTGCCATAATATTATGAATACTTTAGCTAATGTTTAACAATAATTGAATTAACAAATGGAAATTGAAAAAAGAATTTGTAATCCTTTGCTGAGGAAAAATTTAATAAATTTCACATTAACTTTAAGAGCAGTATTATGAAATAGGACATGTCAGTGGAAATTTTGAAAGATATGACCACTTAAGGAAATAAATCAAAAATTTAATACTCTCTGGTATATTACTCTTCTAATAATTATCTTAATCAGAATAAGAATTTCACTATCAAAAATGTTTATTGGATCACAGTTTCAATACTAAAAAACAAAATTTAATAAAAATAAAATTATTATGAACAATAATATATTTACAAAATGAAAATTGATAAACTAAAATATTTTAAGTAATCTTCAGTTGGAAAATAGTTACATGGATATATATATATATATATATATATATATATATAGCCATGGAATTTTTATACAGCCAATGAAATGATGATTATTGCAAAATTATATCTCGCAAAATTACTGCAAAATTATACATTGTTGTTGTGCAATGGAGTTGGGTCTGACTCTTAGTGACCCTCATAGAGTTTTCAATGGCTAATTGTTTCAGGATTGCTTTGAGAGTGAATTACCATGACCATCTCCCATTTTTGAGGTTCTGGGGTTCAAGCCTGGGTCCTCAGAGAGTGCAGAGCAGGGCTCTACCCACTGAGCTAAATCCCAGCCCCTTAGATCATTTAAAAGAGGTTGTACTATATTAGATGGGAAAAGGACATGGCAGCCCACTCCCAAAACAATCCAAAAACAATCAGCCTTCGCTCTATGAGGGTCACCAAGAGTCGGACCCCACTCGATGGCACCTAATAGCAATATAACAATTATATTAGATGAGAAAGGTATAAAAGAAAATTTCCAGGCAGTAATTATAGTGCCCTGTAATTTCAAAATGTATGTTTGCATATGTGTAAACATATACATGTTTGTTTTTGATTTTGGTTTGCTTTTGGTTTTGTTTCATTTTTTTAAGGTACTAAGGATTGAACCCCTGGCTTTGCACTAGGCAAATGCTCTACCACTGAGCTTCATACCCAGCTCTTAAAAAAAAAAATTATTGTGATGCATTCCCAAAAATTTGTTCAGGCTGCCTCTGGCCTCAATCCTGAGATTCTCCTGCCTCACTCTTCCAAGGAGATGATATTGTAGGCATGTAAAAAAAAAAATTATTGTGATGCATTCCCAAAAATTTGTTCAGGCTGCCTCTGGCCTCAATCCTGAGATTCTCCTGCCTCACTCTTCCAAGGAGATGATATTGTAGGCATGTACCACTGTGCCTAGCACAAGTTTATAACATCATAGAAAATTCTAAAAAGGCAGATATCAAACTTTTAAAATTGGCTTCCTCAGGAAGATAGAGTTAGGATATGAGGCATGATTTAGGAAGATCATATTATTACTTTACATACAGTTATATTTAACTTTAAGTTTTTATAGTGCTATCTTAAATTACTTTTGTAATGATTTTTCAAAATCTCCCATTTGCCTCAAACAAGGAAGCTTTCTAGAAATACCAATTTAGAGACATTCAGAGTAAAATAAGTTGAAAAGCAAAGAATAGCTGTATTCTTTTCCTTAACAGGGTCAATAAGAAATTAATAAAGGAATTAATATGTCATTTGTATAAAATTTTAGTTGTGATTTTATAATTATACTCTTTTCAGCATAAAAGATTTAGCTTTAGTCTTAAAGTTGGAAATTATCATATTTAAATGAAGGGAAATGGTTTACACTTCAATAAGTGCTATCATAAGATTAAAATTAATTACTCAGTGTTTTTATATGAGGCCACCTGGGCAGGTAATCAATAATAGGCTAATGTTATTATTTCAACTCATTATTAAACTACAAGTATATTTCTGATAACACTAGAGAACAGGGAGGGTAGGGGAGAGATGTACAGTATTACATACCAAAATGACTTTTTAAAATACATATTCTTTTGTTTGTACTGGTTTTAATATCTTGGGGTCACATTTATGGCCAAGAGTTTAGTTTATAGTTGAATAATTCAAGCAATGAATTCACATGTATATAAATTAAAATTTACCACAAAATAATATATTCTATTGAAAACTTTGAAGAGTGCCTTTTATGTGAAAATTTAGAAATCTTTAAAGGACTGAATTAATTACACTTCAATATGAATTAACCTTTTATGTTAAAGATAGAAATAATTAAAATGCATTATTAAATTTATATAGGTCATGTGATGTATGCAGGGATAAAGCAAGCTTGATGAGGATCTGTAAACTGATAAAATGCAATGGTTAATTTACAATAAAAACTGGAATTATCAAAGGTCAATCTCATAGGAGTATAATTTGATTTCTTTCAGAAATGAGGACTGCATTAGTTATTTTTGCATCACAATGTGCAAATTACCTGATAGAAACAACTTAAGGAAGGAAGATTTATTTGGGCTCCTGGTTTAAGAGAGTCGATCCATCATGGCTCAGGCCATGGCAGTGGGAGCATGTGGTGGAGGTGAGCTGTTCACATCATGGCAGACCAGAAATCAGAGAGAGCAAGGCCATCATGGCAGGCCAGAATCAGGAACTAGGTTTCACCTTCAAAGTCCCATTCTCAGTGACCTACTTCCACTATTGAGGTCCCACATCCTAAATGTTCCACATCTTCCCAAAACAGAACCAGCAGCTGGTGACCAAGTACTCAAACATGAATCTCTGGGGCACATTTTATAGTCAACCATAACAAAAGACTTTCTTTTGGAAAAATTCATATGTTATGCATACAAAAAATACTATATCTCTAAAGTTGTAGAGCATGACAAAATGGATACTTGCAATCCAATTATTAAATTCAGAAATAGGCCAACACCAATACATTTACACCAATCACTTTTATGCTTCTGTTACACTCTTTCTTCTTCCTCTCCTAAATTAGTGTTTATTATCTGTGGGAGACAACCTATAAAAGGATCCACAATGCCCCTCACCTCCTATTCACCTCCTGTTATTCATACCTATACCTTTATGTAATGCCCTTCCATTGAGGGTGAACTGGATGTAATGATTTACTTCTAACAAATAGAGTCCAGCAGAAGTAGTATATGTTTGGCTTATAAAAGATCTACAGGTGGGAGGACAGGAGAAAGTCAAGGAGACCTTTCTTCTGGGGTCCTTCTGATCTCCTTCGGTTCAAAGTGTTCAGAATGTCAGAAGCCATACTTTGAGAGAGTCATTCTGAGCATTCTGTCCTTCAACTGAAAATAATTAAATGCATTATTTTTTTTTTATTAGAAATTTTTAATGTA